>CM075063.1:55537317-55759817 GCA_037428765.1 Rubia yunnanensis | reverse complement strand
GTAGAGTTGTTCTTCTTGGAGCTCAAGGACCACCTATTCCTGTGCTTCCAATGGCGGCGACTATTCCCCCAGCATCTGTGCCTACAACAATTCCAGGTTGGCTGCTGCTAGTCCCTCCAGAGTCAAGAAGCTCAGGCGAGGCCTCGAAGTTGATATAAGTTTAGAGAAAAGATCATGAATACATAAAAGATAGGATTTTATTTCAGTAGGAAAATTTACAAGCTCCTAGATAAGTTCCTAAAAACTAAAACTCCCTATTTAGAGGTTTTAGTTCTTCATGGATGAGGGAAAACAAAGGTGGAGAGAGAGAGATGAGAGAGTAGGTTTCGACAACTGATGCTCTTCCTTTCCACCTTCCGTTCTTTTATAGACATTATTTTGCCTTTTGACTGGCTACCGGCTGCTGCTACCGGCTGCTACTTTCTTCATGAGTGGGGAACACCTTTTCTGAGTGGAGTGCCTCTTTTCTGAGTGGAGGCATCTTTTCTTTAGTGGAGGGGTCCACTATGTCGTCCTTTTGACTACATTGGCCGATTTCAGTGCTTAGTCTCTTTCGTTATCACTGTTTGTACTGCTTCTTGCTGGACACCTTGGACAATTATGTTCTTTGGGAGCGTATTTGCAGAAAATCTTCAAAGTTTCTTCTGGTACTTGGAGGTTGCCACTGAGGAATTTTCCTTCATTAGCTGCCAATTTCGCCTCGTCTTCTTCGGAGATGATGTTCTGGTAATCGGAGATTACAATATTTTTATTGTCGAAGTAATTCACCTTGACCTTGGAGTCTCGATAAATACTCATATACTTGCTAAGCACAGCTCGTAGTGTCCTTGCTCGAATGTCTGGTACTTCGGCACTGAGCTCTTTGGTGATGGTTACCTCTTGTAGTTCTGGGAATTTGACTCCTGGTTTTGCTAGACCAATTTCGATCCAGTGATAAGGAGTGCAAACGTTACCTTCCTCTGTCCAGTCTATCAAAGAACTCGTGACTTTTAGGTAGATGGGACGATCTTGTGCTCCACAAATCTTTGTTCTGAATTGCTTGATAGCTCTGTAGATTCCTTTTGGCAAAAGTGAAATCTCCAGGAGGTTTTGATCAGGATACACAACTCCGATTAATCCGCAGTTGAAAATATCTCTTACTGTCTCCGGCTTGCATCCAGCGAGAATCCCAAAAAGGCTGTGGGATTTTTTGTTGATGGTGAAGAAGTTTTCAATCGTGTTTTCTGTGACTGCTTGAGCCAAGTGGAAGTAGTAACGAAATTCATTGAATCCTAGGAAACAAGGACTTTCGAGAGGTGGTTCTGTTTGAGTTGGTCTGGTTCTTAGTAATCGGTTTAATGATATTGTCGGGCCAGTATGTTGGGTTATATCTGCAAAGGTAAGTTTTTGGGTTTGGGCCGTATTTTGTACTGGAATGTGTTGGTTGAGAGCTGATAAGGCTTCTGTTTCTGAGGAATAGGATTTATGGATATAGGGCTTGCCATTTACTATAGCCGCAACTGTTGGCCAGCTGGTATAGACGCCCTTGTTTGGTCCATTGAAAATGGTGTAATATTTTTTTTATGCCCTGAGGGTTGGGCGAAGGTTCAGCTCTCCACTACTTTTTGCAGCTGTGTTAATACTTCTTTCGAGACTATCCTGCCTATGAGGGTGGGTATTGGCCGATGGAATCGACGAAGTCTCGTACTGAGGCATTTTCTCAGTGGATGGTTTTGAAACCAGTTTTTCACTTTCGCTAAAAGCTGGAGGTGAAGTCTCCATGTCAGCCAAGAGGTCCGACATACTGGTGGCGTTAAATGCCTTACTTTGATTTCCCATAAGAGAGTTCATATTTAGCACCGAAATCTTTTTTGGTGTTATTGGTTGCTCAGTAATTTTAATACCTGGAGCTTTTAATGTAATCGGGATTGATGGTAGTGGACTGTCATCAACCGACTTTCCTTTCTTTTTAGCTTGTTAAGCTTGTTTCTAAGATCTTTGATCTTTGCTTGTTTTGCTAGAACTCCATCTTCTAATTCTTGGATCTTGCCTAGAAAATAGACTTCATCCTTGTATTTTTCCATGGTGGAAGTCATGTAGCTCCTGCAAATTCCCGAGACATGACATCAGCGAGAGTGTTAGCATTTCCTTTGATTTGTTCAATTTTAAAATCATAATATTGGAGCCACTGCTGCCATCGGACAAGGCGTCCTTGTTTGTAATCTCCTTGGATATTAGTCCTGAGAAAATAACTAACAATTGTATTATCAGTTCGAGCTGTAAAATGTACTGGCAATAGATATGCTCTAAATGATTTTATAGTTCTGACTAATGCAAGGATATCCTTTTCATTACTGTGGTATCGTGTCTCTACTGGTTTAAACATCCCTGATGTGAACCTGCATAAAAGTTCAGCCTTTTGTTCTGGTTGTTTAGCTTTGAGGACTCCTCCCCATGCTAGGTCTGATGCATCGGTTTCTATGATTAGTTCATCATCTGGTCCTGGATTATAAAAAGTGGGTAGGTTTTTAACCATTTTCTTTATTTTTCGAACAAGATCAGAGTCACTGGGTGTCCACGACCATTTAATTTCGTTTCTGAGTTTTATTTGTAATTGAATCCTTAGGCTGGCTAACCTGGGGATGTAATCCGAAATCCAATTTAAAGTTCCTAGGAATCTTTCGAGTTGTTTCCTGTCTGTTATGTCATCAGGGAATTTTTCTATGTTCTCTCCTATATGCTTTTGAACATTTAGGTTTCCTTTATTTAGATTTTGTCCTAGGAAATCCATACTGTCCTGGAACATTTGAGCCTTTTTCTTACATAGGACAATTCCTCGTTCTAAACACCTTCGTAATACCTGTAATACGTGATGATGATGTTCTTCTTCTGTTTCTGAAAAAATGACAATGTCAGATACTGTTAACTGAGATGAGGTTAACAGGTGCTATCGCGGTTGATTATCCGGGATAGGTTCTGATTGAATAGTGCTACTATGGGAGCATAGCAGTATTCTATTGTCCTTGGTCTGCTCTTCATTGATGGCAATAGTGGCTTGTTCGTCTGAAAGTGAAGATTATATTTTACTATAGGGAGTTTAGTTTCTAGATTACCTATGAGCCGTAAAAATTTTCCTGCTTCCTCCGCTTGATGTCTAAAAATATTTATGCTTTAAATTTGCCCAACTTCTCTTTTGCCAAGTAGAGTTGTTCTTCTTGGAGCTCAAGGACCACCTGTTCCTGTGCTTCCAACGGTGGCGACTATTCCCCCAGCGTCTGTGCCTACAACAATTCCAGGTTGGCTGCTGCTAGTCCCTCCAGAGTCAAGAAGCTCAGGCGAGGCCTCGAAGTTGATATGAGTTTAGAGAAAAGATCATGAATACATACAAGATAGGATTTTATTTCAGTAGGAAAATTTACAAGCTCCTAGATAAGCTCCTAAAAACTAAAACTCCCTATTTAGAGGTTTTAGTTCTTCATGGCTGAGGGAAAACAAAGGTGGAGAGAGAGAAAAGAGAGAGTAGGTTTCGACAACTTCTCTATGTGATCTTTATAGTACAATCTATTATTGGTTTCCAAGCTTTCAATCTTGGTTGTTATGACTCTTAGATCCTTAATGACTTCTTCTATCTTTCCAGTCATCTATGTTTTTTTATCGATCTTTTCACAATGTATTAAAATGTTTGTTAGAATTTCCGGTTCTAAAGCTCCTAGCTTTCCTTCTAGATTGTCTAATTTTAAACTCAAGGTTTCTATCTTCTGGAGTATGGGCTTTAACATGCCTTTATCATCATATTGTAGTGTTTCAGGTTGATCTTTAAAACACGTAGTTTTTATTCCTAGCCTTAAGGCAATGTTGTAGACGATTAATAAGATATTTCCTACAACAGCGTTTATATTATTCAGATGTTTAAGGACTGCATCTGATGTCATTCCTCCCGAATAGAAGTATTCAGGATCTCCATGTTTCACATCTTGGATATTTAATCCTAAGTGCTTCTTTTCTTGATAGATATGTGGTATCTTTCTAAAGTTACTCATCTAACTGAAGAGATAGTTCTTTAATTCTATGGGATACTGTCCTTAGATTATCACTTAATGGGAGTCCATTCATTCGACTTAATGCTCGTGACATTCCTACATTGGAAGTTCGTGGGTTATCTATGGTATCTTCATTCTCTATGATTAGTAGACGGGGTCGTGATCCCAATAGTTGCTTTCTACTTAGATCCATGCTCCAAGTGTTTTCTAAAGGATTTGTTTCTTGCATTGCTATATTAGAAACTCGTCCTACTTCTTTAAAGACATTATCTATTATTATTGGTTCTGATGGTCGGAAGGTCATACTGTGATATGAGTTAGTTAAGGAATATCCCATCATATAGGTGATTGTATAGGGTGATTTCCCTCTGTCATTAAATCCGTTCTTTCAAATTCGTGGGCTAAGCATAGAATTTGATTAATATTTTTATCAGCAAGTGATATTCCTATTTTTGGACTACAGGTAAAAATGATCTTCCCGTAAGTTAAATTTCCTTGAATTCCTCCAAAGATTGCATCTTGGGGTTTTGTCATTCTTCTATCTAATAGAGCGATTTTAATAGGAGAATTTATTCCAGTCCTAAATGTACTTTTGATCATTATTTTGACCATTCCTATGTGAAGATAACTTATAGTCTTTCTATCACATTGTTTCAGAGTTGCAAGTTTACTTTCTATTTCTTGTTGATTTAATAGAGGTATTTCTATTAATCCATTAGTGTTTTTAATATCAAGGGGATATTCCCTCGTACTGATGCATGTAATCACATGATTATTCCGATGTTTGAATTTATCAAATACTGTTTTACGTTGAAAAACTTCATGGGGTGATAAAGAGAGTTTGGCTTTGCTGACCTTGTTTAGGAGACTTTGATCTAACTGTAGGTCATGGGCAAAGATATTATCTTCTTCAAAGTATTGTTCATTAGTAGGACATACCTGTTCGGAATCATCAAGATGTGATGTACTTGCTTCATATAGGTCCATCATGATTGACAACAGTGAGGTACTGTTTTGGCTCTGATACCAGAAAATTGGGGTGTGTGTGCTTTCTCAGATACTGTTAACTGAGTTGATGTTAACAGGTGCTATCGCGGTTGATTATCCGGGATAGGTTTTGATTGAATAGTTCTACTATGGGAGCATAGCAGTATTCTATTGTCCTTGGTCTACTTTTCATTGATGGCAATAGTGGCTTGTTCGTCTGAAAGTGAAGATTATATTTTACTATAGGGAGTTTAGTTTCTAGATTACCTGTGAGCCGTAATTTGTACTGGAATGTGTTGGTTGAGAGCTGATAAGGCTTCTGTTTCTGAGGAATATGATTTATGGATATAGGGCTTGCCATTTACTATAGCCGCAACTATTGGCCAGCTGGTATAGATGCCCTTGTTTGGTCCATTGAAAATGGTGTAATATTTTTTTGATGCCCTGAGGGTTGGGCGAAGGTTCAGCTCTCCACTGCTTTTTGCAGCTGTGTTAATGCTTTTTTCGAGACTATCCTGCCTATGAGGGCGGGTATTGGCATATGGAACCGACGAAGTCTCGTACTGAGGCATTTCTCAGTGGATGGTTTTGAAACCAGTTTTTCACTTTCGCTAAAAGCTGGAGGTGAAGTCTCCATGTTAGCCAAGAGGTCCGACATACTGGTGGCGTTAAATGCCTTACTTTGATTTCCCATAAGAGAGTTCATATTTAGCACCGAAATATTTTTTGGTGTTATTGGTTGCTCAGTAATTTTAATACCTGGAGCTTTTAATGTAATCGGGATTGATGGTAGTGGACTGTCATCAACCGACTTTCCTTTCTTTTTTAGCTTGTTAAGCTTGTTTCTAAGATCTTTGATCTTTGCTTGTTTTGCTAGAACTTCATCTTCTAATTCTTGGATCTTGCCTAGAAGATAGACTTCATCCTTGTATTTTTCCATGGTGGAAGTCATGTAGCTCCTGCAAATTCCCGAGACATGACATCAGCGAGAGTGTTAGCATTCCCTTTGATTTTTTAAATTTTAAAATCATAATATTGGAGCCACTGCTGCCATCGGACAAGGCGTCCTTGTTTGTAATCTCCTTGGATATTAGTCCTGAGAAAATAACTAACAATTGTATTATCAGTTCGAGCTGCAAAATGTACTAGCAATAGATATGCTCTAAATGATTTTATAGTTCTCACTAATGCAAGGATATCCTTTTCATTACTGTGGTATCGTGTCTCTGCTGGTTTAAACATCCCTGATGTGAACCTGCATAAAAGTTCAGCCTTTTGTTCTGGTTGTTTAGCTTTGAGGACTCCTCCCCATGCTAGGTCTGATGCATCGGTTTCTATGATTAGTTCATCATCTGGTCCTGGATTATAAAGAGTGGGTAGGTTTTTAACCATTTTCTTTATTTTTCGAACAAGATCAGAGTCACTGGGTGTCCACGACCATTTAATTTCGTTTCTGAGTTTTATTTGTAATTGAATCCTTAGGCTGGCTAACCTGGGGATGTAATCCGAAATCCAATTTAAAGTTCCTAGGAATCTTTCGAGTTGTTTCCTGTATGTTATGTCATCAGGGAATTTTTCTATGTTCTCTCCTATATGCTTTTGAGCATTTAGGTTTCCTTTATTTAGATTTTGTCCTAGGAAATCTATACTGTCCTGGCACATTTGAGCCTTTTTCTTACTTAGGACAATTCCTCGTTCTAAACACCTTCGTAATACCTGTAATACGTGATGATGGTGTTCTTCTTCTGTTTCTGAAAAAACGACAATGTCATCAACATATACTAGACAAAATTTGTTAAAATCAGAAAACGACTCATTCATATGTCTCTGGAAGATAGACGGTGCTTGCTTTATACCAAAAGGCATAACAATCCACTCAAAGTGTCCCTGAGGACAAGTGAACGCAGTTAGAGGTATTGATGATTTTGCTAGCTTAACTTGCCAGAATCCAGACTTGCAGTCGAAACTGCTATAATGGGTTTTTCCTCCTATTTGTTGTAGGAGATCTTTCATTCTTGGTAATGAAATACCCATCACCTATAGTATTTTGATTAAGTTTTTTGTAGTCAACTACTAGTCGTGCTTTTCCTCGCTTTTGCTCACTTCTATTTCTTACCATAAATGCAGGTGAGAAGTGTGGTGATTTACTTTTTCTGATAACTCCTAGGTTTAATAGTTCTTGTATTTGTATGGCAAATTCAAGTCTATCAGTGGGACTGTATTGTATTGGCTTAACTTTAATGATGATTGTAGGATCAATTAGTTTGAGTTCTGCTGTAAAAATTCCTTTGTTGATTCGTTCATCCAGTGGATGATCAGAACAACATTGTTCTAACAAGTTTTCGATATCGTGTAATGTAGAGAGGGTGTGAAATAATGTAAACCCCCCCCCCCTGAGAAGAAAATTCAGTAGTTGGAGCTACGTTTTCGGGGACTGGTGTAGGTATAGTATTGCCAATCCGTTTACTTGCCAGAAAACCTGGTTGGCCATGAAAATGAGCTTTAAGCACCTTTCTTATGCTGACAGCTATATTATTAAGGTGAAAGGTAATTGTGTCTTTGTATTGGGCAAAAGGTTCATATAAGCGACAGAAATTATTTCCCAACATTATATCTCCTTCAGTATTTACTTGGTAAAGAGTAGGGATGATAAATGTAAGACCACTTATCTGAACCTTTACTTGCTCGGATACCTTATCTATGACCATGATCTGGTCGTTTGCAGTCCTAGCTTTAATTGGTTGTTTTGCTTGTACCCAGAATTCTTCTGGAATCACATTTTTGTTGGCAGTGCACATAGATGCTCCTGTATCAATATACATATCCAATGAGTATTTTTTATAACCTTTGAAATAAAAGTTACCTTTAATATAAATGCTGTGTGGATTAGTAATGTTAATTCCCATAAGGTTAGCAAATAAAAGTTAGCAAAATGTCCAACCTCATTACAGATCCAACTTAGAACAATTGGAAGTTCTTCTGGCTGGTATCCTAAAATCTAGGACCACTCATTTGGAATAAACTCCTTAAACATGATTAAATCAAAATTGGAAGAATACTTCGAAAAGACAACTATTTCTGATCATATGGATCAAGTAGTCCAATACTTAAGTCTAACTGACCTAGAAATAGAAGCACTTGAAGAACACAGAATAAATATTCTTATTGCCATACCCAAAACAGAACAACAGGCAAAAGCCTCGATAGAAGACCCTGACAATCCAGAATCAAGTGAACAAGGATCTCGAAACACGCAATCTAGACGAACTAGATCTCACAGAACAAGGTATGAAAGTGGTTCACATAAAGGATATTCAAGCGTACGTACCAGTGGGTACAAACGTTATGATATTCCTGAAGATTTTCAACCCACAAAAAAATTCAGTAGAACCAACACTCTTAACCTAGATTGTGCAATTAATAGAGCTCAACTAATTGAGGAGTGGAATTCAGAAATGAGATTAATAATCCAAACAGATGATACGCTCAGAGATGATTTGGATCTGATCCTCATCTTAATTTTAAATAAAGTATCAGGAAATGTTAAAGCCACACTCGAGGGTATGAATCTAGATCCATTTAAAGAAGGATCTGGAGAAGACTTTCTCCGTCACATTACCAATCTAATTTATTCCTTCTTTGTAGGAACAGATTACCTTCTACAGGGAGCATCGGAAAAGGCTAGAATAGCTGAGGAAGCCAGAACTCGATTGAATAGATTACAAATATGTGATCTATGTTATCTAGAGGAATTTTCATGTGATTACGAAAACCATTTGACTAAAATTCCCATTGAAGAATGGCCTATTTTTGTTGAATCATTTTTACGAAAAATACCTTTTGTTGGGATAAAAGTATTAACAAAATACCAGCAGCTACCACCTGCTAATATTACTACACACAGAACATCTCTAGCATGGGCTAAAGGTCAAGTCAAAGAAGAAATGGAAAATTATTGTAGAGATATCACGTTAAGAAAACATATAAAACCATTTAATATGTGTTGTCCTGAATTTCGAGGACAAGAAACAATGTATGGATGTACAGAAAAAGCCTCTAAACGAAGGCGAACTAAGAAAACTTACAAATTGAAGAAAATACCCAATAAGAAGTATAAAAAATTTAGAAAACAGAAAAAGTGGTTTTTTCAAAAGAAATCTCATCATGGAGGACGAAAAAAGGATCAACGAGTATGGCAAAGTCCAGAAGATCCAAAACAACAAGACAAAAGTAAATTTTGTCCTCAGGGAAAACCTACGTGCAAATGTTGGATCTGTGATGAGGTTGGACATTTTGCTAGGGATTGTTCTAAAAGGACAGCGCAAAATGCAAAGGCACTAGACTTCATATCTGATAACGAAATGGAGTACATCTACGACAGTTCCGAGTACGATTCAGAAGGTACCCTTTACTATCCAACAGAAACTAGTAATGAATCTTATAGCGAAACGGATTCAAACTAACTTGCAGGAGCAAGAGGAACCTTGGAACAAGGAAGAATGGTGGGATTCCCTTTTAAGTGATCACACCAAACAAAGTTTAAAGTTGACCGATGCCAGCTCTTCTGAGCAAGACATTGACGAATTCCTTATGGGAATTAAAATTACTAATCCAAACAGCATTTATATTAAAGGTAACTTTTATTTCAAAGGTTATAAAAAATACTCATTGGATATGTATATTGATACAGGAGCATCTATGTGCACTGATTGAATAGTGCTACTATGGGAGCATAGCAGTATTCTATTGTCCTTGGTCTGCTCTTCATTGATGGCAACAGTGGCTTGTTCGTCTGAAAGTGAAGATTATATTTTACTATAGGGAGTTTAGTTTCTAGATTACCTGTGAGCCGTAAAATTTTTCCTGCTTCCTCCGCTTGATGTCTCAAAATCTTTATGCTTTAAATTTTCCCAACTTCTCTTTTGCCAAGTAGAGTTGTTCTTCTTGGAGCTCAAGGACCACCTGTTCCTGTGCTTCCAACGGCGGCGACTATTCCCCCAGCGTCTGTGCCTACAACAATTCCAGGTTGGCTGCTGCTAGTCCCTCCAGAGTCAAGAAGCTCAGACGAGGCCTCGAAGTTGATATAAGTTTAGAGAAAAGATCATGAATACATAAAAGATAGGATTTTATTTCAGTAGAAAAATTTACAAGCTCCTAGATAAGCTCCTAAAAACTAAAACTCCCTATTTAGAGGTTTTAGTTCTTCATGGCTGAGGGAAAACAAAGGTGGAGAGAGAGAGATGAGAGAGTAGGTTTCGACAACTGACGTTCTTCCTTTCCTCCTTCCGTTCTTTTATAGATATTATTTTGCCTTTTGACTGGCTATCGACTGCTGCTACCGGCTGCTACTTTCTTCATGAGTGGGGAACACCTTTTCTGAGTGGAGTGCCTCTTTTCTGAGTGGAGGCATCTTTTCTTTAGTGGAGGGGTCCACTATGTCGTCCTTTTGACTACATTGGCCGATTTCAGTGCTTAGTCTCTTTCGTTATCACTGTTTGTACTGCTTCTTGCTGGACACCTTGGACAATTATGTTCTTTGGGAGCGTATTTGCAGAAAATCTTCAAAGTTTCTTCTGGTACTTGGAGGTTGCCACTGAGGAATTTTCCTTCATTGGCTGCCAATTTCGCCTCGTCTTCTTCGGAGATGATGTTCTGGTAATCGGAGATTACAATATTTTTATTGTCGAAGTAATTCACCTTGACCTTGGAGTCTCGATAAATACTCATATACTTGCTAAGCACAGCTCGTAGTGTCCTTGCTCGAATGTCTGGTACTTCGGCACTGAGCTCTTTGGTGATGGTTACCTCTTGTAGTTCTGGGAATTTGACTCCTGGTTTTGCTAGACCAATTTCGATCCAGTGATAAGGAGTGCAAACGTTACCTTCCTCTGTCCAGTCTATCAAAGAATTCGTGACTTTTAGGTAGATGGGACGATCTTGTGCTCCACAAATCTTTGTTCTGAATTGCTTGATAGCTCTGTAGATTCCTTTTGGCAAAAGTGAAATCTCCAGGAGGTTTTGATCAGGATACACAACTCCGATTAATCCGCAGTTGAAAATATCTCTTACTGTCTCTGGCTTGCATCCAGCGAGAATCCCAAAAAGGCTGTGGGATTTTTTGTTGATGGTGAAGAAGTTTTCACTCGTGTTTTCTGTGACTGCTTGAGCCAAGTGGAAGTAGTAACGAAATTCATTGAATTCTAGGAAAAAAGGACTTTCGGGAGGTGGTTCTGTTTGAGTTGGTCTGGTTCTTAGTAATCGGTTTAATGATATTGTCGGGCCAGTATGTTGGGTTATATCTGCAAAGGTAGGTGTTTGGGTTTGGGCCGTATTTTGTACTGGAATGTGTATGTTGAGAGCTGATAAGGCTTCTGTTTCTGAGGAATAGGATTTATGGATATAGGGCTTGCCATTTACTATAGCCGCAACTGTTGGCCAGCTGGTATAGACGCCCTTGTTTGGTCCATTGAAAATGGTGTAATATTTTTTTTATGCCCTGAGGGTTGGGCGAAGGTTCAGCTCTCCACTGCTTTTTGCAGCTGTGTTAATGCTTCTTTCAAGACTATCCTGCCTATGAGGGCGGGTATTGGCCGATGGAATCGACGAAGTCTCGTACTGAGGCATTTTCTCAGTAGATGGTTTTGAAACCAGTTTTTCACTTTCGCTAAAAGCTGGAGGTGAAGTCTCCATGTCAGCCAAGAGGTCCGACATACTGGTGGCGTTAAATGCCTTACTTTGATTTCCCATAAGAGAGTTCATATTTAGCACCGAAATCTTTTTTGGTGTTATTGGTTGCTTAGTAATTTTAATACCTGGAGCTTTTAATGTAATCGGGATTGATGGTAGTGGACTGTCATCAACAGACTTTCCTTTCTTTTTTAGCTTGTTAAGCTTGTTTCTAAGATCTTTGATCTTTGCTTGTTTTGCTAGAACTTCATCTTCTAATTCTTGGATCTTGCCTAGAAGATAGACTTCATCCTTGTATTTTTCCATGGTGGAAGTCATGTAGCTCCTGCAAATTCCCGAGACATGACATCAGCGAGAGTGTTAGCATTTCCTTTGATTTGTTCAATTTTAAAATCATAATATTGGAGCCACTGCTGCCATTGGACAAGGCGTCCTTGTTTGTAATCTCCTTGGATATTAGTCCTGAGAAAATAACTAACAATTGTATTATCAGTTCGAGCTGTAAAATGTACTGGCAATAGATATGCTCTAAATGATTTTATAGTTCTGACTAATGCAAGGATCTCCTTTTCATTACTGTGGTATCGTGTCTCTGCTGGTTTAAACATCCCTAACGTGAACCTGCATAAAAGTTCAGCCTTTTGTTCTGGTTGTTTTAGCTTTGAGGACTCCTCCCCATGCTAGGTCTGATGCATCGGTTTCTATGATTAGTTCATCATCTGGTCCTGGATTATAAATAGTGGGTAGGTTTTTAACCATTTTCTTTATTTTTCGAACAAGATCAGAGTCACTGGGTGTCCACGACCATTTAATTTCGTTTCTGAGTTTTATTTGTAATTGAATCCTTAGGCTGGCTAACCTGGGGATGTAATCCGAAATCCAATTTAAAGTTCCTAGGAATCTTTCGAGTTGTTTCCTGTCTGTTATGTCATCAGGGAATTTTTCTATGTTCTCTCCTATATGCTTTTGAACATTTAGGTTTCCTTTATTTAGATTTTGTCCTAGGAAATCTATACTGTCCTGGCACATTTGAGCCTTTTTCTTACTTAGGACAATTCCTCGTTCTAAACACCTTCGTAATACCTGTAATACGTGATGATGGTGTTCTTCTTCTGTTTCTGAAAAAACGACAATGTCATCAACATATACTAGACAAAATTTGTTAAAATCAGAAAACGACTCATTCATATGTCTCTGGAAGATAGACGGTGCTTGCTTTATACCAAAAGGCATAACAATCCACTCAAAGTGTCCCTGAGGACAAGTGAACGCAGTTAGAGGTATTGATGATTTTGCTAGCTTAACTTGCCAGAATCCAGACTTGCAGTCGAAACTGCTATAATGGGTTTTTCCTCCTATTTGTTGTAGGAGATCTTTCATTCTTGGTAATGAAATACCCATCACCTATAGTATTTTGATTAAGTTTTTTGTAGTCAACTACTAGTCGTGCTTTTCCTCGCTTTTGCTCACTTCTATTTCTTACCATAAATGCAGGTGAGAAGTGTGGTGATTTACTTTTTCTGATAACTCCTAGGTTTAATAGTTCTTGTATTTGTATGGCAAATTCAAGTCTATCAGTGGGACTGTATTGTATTGGCTTAACTTTAATGATGATTGTAGGATCAATTAGTTTGAGTTCTGCTGTAAAAATTCCTTTGTTGATTCGTTCATCCAGTGGATGATCAGAACAACATTGTTCTAACAAGTTTTCGATATCGTGTAATGTAGAGAGGGTGTGAAATAATGTAAACCCCCCCCCTGAGAAGAAAATTCAGTAGTTGGAGCTACGTTTTCGGGGACTGGTGTAGGTATAGTATTGCCAATCCGTTTACTTGCCAGAAAACCTGGTTGGCCATGAAAATGAGCTTTAAGCACCTTTCTTATGCTGACAGCTATATTATTAAGGTGAAAGGTAATTGTGTCTTTGTATTGGGCAAAAGGTTCATATAAGCGACATAAATTATTTCCCAACGTTATATCTCCTTCAGTATTTACTCGGTAAAGAGTAGGGATGATAAATGTAAGATCACTTATCTGAACCTGTACTTGCTCGGATACCTTATCCATGACCATGATCTGGTCGTTTGCATTGTTCTAACAAATTTTCGATATCGATACCTTGTCCATGACCATGGGTCATGTACTTGCTCGGATACCTTATCCATGACCATGATCTGGGTGTGGGGGTGGTGGTGGTGGTGGTGGTGGTGGTGGTGGTGTGTGTGTGTGTTTAAAAGCAAAGAAAGAGGTAAAAGAAACAACAATTGCCCTGTAAAGGTTCATCTAGTTTTCACGAGGTTGTTTTGCAAAAGATTAGAGTGGTTTTGCACAAAAGAAATAGCACCAATTAAGCAATTTTGATATTTTACCCGAGTTAAGCCTCCAACTTCGCCAAATCAAGTTGCAGACTTAAGGTTTATGATATAGTCGACTGAACTTGCCAGACCCCAATAACCAAATACAATGATCTCCCACTTCTAGAAGTAAAATCTTCTTCCCTAGACCAAATGTAACCACCCGATCCTAATTCACATTCACACCTCACTCATCATATAATTCCTAACTTGCTCGTTAGAATGTTTTATCAAGATCAACTTTATCACTATTTTTTTATATTCCTAGAATATCTCAAATGCTAATTCACCTATTTGAATACATGAAGACAGTTACAATCGCCTATCAAATATTCAAATATCTATAAAATTTCCTTCAAAATTTAAGAAATTGTCTCTCAAAAGATGGTTTTTGCATAAGTCATGGAAAAAATAACGTTTAAACTGTAAATTAGAATAAATGAAGATAAAATTTTTGGCTTGCATTAATCGGGTTATAAATTTTATAACTACTGCACGTTGTTGCAACTAAAATTTTTTTACCTTTACCTAAGCACTTGCCTCTCCTCTCCTTTCTGAAAGCGATTTCCCAGTGAACAGTAACTAATAACTGATTTCTTCTCTTTCCTACTCCGCCGGTAACGGCACTTTGCCGGTAACGGCTCCTTTGCCGCCAACGCCAACTGCTTGGGTACAGCTACGGAATACCAATTGGTAACACCAATTGAGATGGCGCTTCCACCGGCCACTCAATTCCCCATCAAAACGTTTGCCACAGTTCTTCAAGCCAAAGCCCCTCCGCTCTCGAAATCCCTACCTAACAATCCAGAAATCGTCCCCAAATCACAGCACCTGGGAGAACCCTCCTGCTTGTACTCTGATGATCAGATAGCTACACTCTCTGCCCATTATGCGAATGCACTGGTTGGGAAGTTCACAAGAGGTAGGCTCACAATGGAGCAATTGGAATTGGCATTCAAAACTGTGGGATTCGAAGGTAAGTATCAACTTGGATCCCTTGATTACAAACATGTTTTGATTCGCTTTGATCATATAAATGACTATCAAAGATGTTGGATGAAATGTGTTTGGAATTTCAATGGAATTTCTCTGAAAATCCTAAAATGGACACCTGAGTTCTCGACTCATAAAGAATCACCAATAGTTCCTATTTGGTGTACTATCAAGGAGCCCCCTCTTTACTACTATAACACTGCTTCGATTGAAGCCATGGGGAATAGCATAGGCAGCTTCATAAAAAATGATCAAGCTACTGAGATGCTAACAAGACCATCTGCTATTAAATTTTGTGTCGAAATCGATCTCCAAAAACCTCTGAGTAGCTTCATAAGGTTGGGCTCTGTGTCTAACAATAAGAAATACCCGATTGAATATGAAGATATCCCTCTTTACTGTGGTCACTGTTCTAAACTAGGCCATTCCTTGATCCAGTGTAAAGCTAACTCACAGAATGAGAATGTCACTCAGGATCCTAGTTTGAAACATAATCTGCCTCAGTACCTATGGAAGGCAACAGGTAAGAAATTTGATAAAGCCCCACTAATTGAAGACCAAGATCTTCCTGACAATGAGTGTGAGATTATGGTGGAATCTGGAAAAAATCTGAACAATAGTCCTGTGATGGTAAATCAGGAAAAATTGGATTCCTCTACTAAAAACAATCAACCTCTTGATACTTCTGATAACTCTATTTTAAGGTTGATTGAGGACACTTCAACTGTTAAGCCAATAATCTCTGCTTATGCTAACGATGATATACAAGTTGGTTCTGCCTCATTATCTATGTACAGTCCTTTCCACAAGAACTCTTTCTCCCAACCTGGGAAAATGGAGAACAGATTTTCAGTATTGCAGATTGCTGACAGCTTCAAAGAAAAGGAATTGCAAGCTGATACATCAGAGCTGACAGAGGATACCACTTCTACACAACTAGATAGCTCCAATTCTGCTCTACCAGGTAATACCCAAGGTAAGACTAAAGCTAAGAAAAATAATTATCTTAGTCAACTAAATAAGATGATGCTTAGATCATCTTCGAAAAGCTCTAAGTCAAGTGAACAATGATGACACACCTTAATATCAATTTTTTAGTGTGGAATCTAAGAGGAATGGACACTTCTATGCTTAGGTTAATTAATTTGTGCAGGATCAAAAAAATTCATTTGCTGTGTATTATTGAACCTATGCATGATAATTCCCAATGTGAAGATTACATGAAAAAACTGTCATTTAATCATAACTTGACACTGCCTAATGGGAAGATCTGGATTATGTGGTCTAATCTCTTAACTATCTCTCTAAACTCCTTTCATGATCAATTTATGCATGTAAATATTTTGCATCACTCTGTTAATCTGAATATGGAGGCAGTTTTCATATATGCTTCAAGAACTAGAGATGGTAGGAAGGATCTGTGGTCTGACCTTCAATCTATTCCAAATGGTGACACCATCTTCATAGGTGATTTTAACTCAATAACTTCATTAGATGAATATAGAGGGCCCTGCTCTCCTGCCTTAGGTAGTATAAGAGACTTTAATACCTGGATCTCTTCCAATGGAATCCAAGAAATTAATACGGTAGGTAACATGTTCACTTGGTGTAACTCTAGGCTTCGGAACCCTACTTCGAAAAGACTAGATAGAGGACTATGCTCAATCTCTTGGATCACTAAGTTTCCATCTTCCTCAATTCAGATTTTAAATAGACAAACTTCGGATCATGCACCTTTGCTTCTGCAAGTTTCAAATCTTATCTATTCTAACCCTAAGCCATTTAGATTCATAGACTCTTGGTTTCTTAGAGAGGATTTTATGACTGTGATAAGGGATAGCTGGGATTCACCATCATCAGAAACTGGAATGCTGAAGTTTTACCTTAAGCTTGTCAGACTTAAAAGAGTTCTAAAATCATGGAATAGGGATAAATTTGGAAACATTGACCTTAATGTTACAAAAGCTGAAGATGATCTAAGAACTCAGGAAGCTATATATGATCTAAATCCTTCAACTGCTGAGAGAATTAAACTTAATGAGAAAAATGCTTTGCTGCTAAAGGTCTTAAAAGAAAAAGAGAAATATTGGAAGCAAAAAGCTAGATTAAAGTGGCATAAGTTGGGTGATAATAACACTTCCTTTTTCCACAAGGTTGTGCAAGAAAGAAACTGTAAACTACACATCACCAAACTAAAAACTAGATCAGGTCAATGGATTAATTCTCAGCTAGATATACAAAAGGAAGCAGTTGAATATTTTACTGAATTATTGACTGAACCCGATTTAATTTTGGATGATACTTTTGACACTCATTTTTTGAATCAGATTCCTGGTATCATAACTGATAGTGATAATATTGACTTAGCAAAGCCTGTGACTGAGGATGAACTGGAAAATGTAATTAAAGGCTTAAACAAGAACAGCAGCCCTGGGCCAGATGGATACTCTCCAAAATTTTACACCAAATGCTGGCAGATTATTAAACTAGATTTGTTAGAAGTGGTAAATGAATTTATCTCTGGTGCTGAGATACCAAGGGGGATAGCTAGCACATGGATTACTCTAATTCCAAAAAAACCAACCCCAACTTCTTTTGATGACTTTAGACCAATTAGTCTATCAAATGTGCTGAATAAGATTTGTTCCAAAGTTCTTCTAGAGAGATTGAAGCCACATATGGAGAATCTGATATCCTTGAACCAAACAGCATTCATGAAGCATAGAGATATATCTGATAACATTCTATATTTACAAGAGATGATTAGATTTTTGGATAAGAAACAAAGAATTCCTAACTGCATCCTTAAGCTTGATCTGAGGAAAGCTTTTGATAGAGTTAGATGGAGTTTTCTCAAACAGATTTTATCTAAGTTTGGTTTTAAAGGGAATTTTTTAACAGCTTTAATGAACAATTTGTCTCAAGCCTACTTTTCAGTCATTATCAATGGTAATCCAGTTGGATTTTTCAGTGCAACAAGAGGAATCAAACAAGGTGACCCTCTATCCCCTTCTCTTTTTAATATATTCTCAGAGGCTTTCTCTAGGAGTTTGACCTTTATCTTTATGAATAAATGTCTGTCCTCATATCAGATTCCTGGTTCTATTCCTGTGGTTTCTCATTTGATGTATGCGGATGATACCATCATATTTATGCAAGCCTCTAAATCTAACTTAATTAAGATAAAGGCCTTTCTTGAAGTCTTTGAACACTGCTCAGGTCAAAAGTTTAATTTCCAGAAATCAGACTTTTATTTAAGTAAAAGGGCTACTGCTGCTAGAAAGGTTCAGGTTAAAGCAATCTTAAAAATGAAAGAAGGGTCTTTTCCATTCAAATACTTAGGTTGCCCTATTTTTAAAGGAAGAACTCTGATCAGATATTTTTTCCCACTTATGGCCAGTGTTGATGCTAAATTACAAAATTGGAAAAACTGCTGGTTAAGCTCTGGTGGGAAAATGATCCTCATCAAATCAGTTTTGTATTCTATTCCCCAGCACACTTGGATGGTCTCAAATCCCCCAAAAGCTGTAATTAAATCTTTTCAAAGAAAACTGGCTCAATTTTTCTGGGGTAAGACTCAAGGTAAACAAAATAAGATTTGGAGGAAATGGACTAACATTGCCATACCCACTAATAGAGATGGTTTGGGCTTTAGATCAGTTCAAGCTATTATTGATTCTTGTTCGGTCAAACTATGGTGGAAGAGCCAAGTGGGAACTTCATTGTGGTCTAAACTTCTTTGGTCTCTACCACCATCTTACAGGAAATCTATTACTTGGAGGAGAATTTGTCACATTAATGAATTTGCTGTTAACAATTCCTCAATTATTCATGGGAATGGGAGATGTAATTTTCTTAATGCTAAATGGTGTCCGCATGGACCTCTCAGTTCTAAAATCCCTGAGTACATTACCTCTTCAATGGATGACATATCTGTGGCTGATTTCATTAGCAACAGAAATGCAATTCTGAACCAAATTGCATCTTTTCTTGAACATGATACTGTGCTTTTTCTTCAGGAGGCTGCTCTCACTGAGGATAGGGAGGATAGAATCATCTGGGAGCCAGAAACATCGGGTAAATTTACATTTAAGTCGGCATATAGAGCTCTAATTCTACCAACAGGTACCTCTCTGGTCTCTAAGTTCTTATGGAATCCAATGGTACTAAAAAAGATCTCAATCTTTATCTGGAAACTCCTACATGCCTTTCTGCCCTTTGATGATGTTCTTATTACATGTGGTTACAGCCTAGCTTCAAAGTGCCCTGCTTGTTGTCATGCTGATTCTATCCAACATTACTTTATCTCATGTCCTTTGGCACACTCAGTTTGGTTGAATCTGACTCAGTCACTACCTTTTAACCTTAATGCATCACATTCCATTCCTCAAAGATTCTATCTGTTTTGGGATTGTCAAGATTTATCCAAGTTTTACCAAATATATTGCATGTTGCTCCCATCTGTGATATGCTGGAGTTTATGGAAAGCTAGAAACAACTATCTATATGACCACAAGCCTCTATCCATGAATGTTATCTGTACTGAGGTAGAGAATCTGATTAAATTGAGTTTTAGTGGGTGTCCTCCCTCACTGTTATCTAAAATCTCAGTACCACAATATTTTCATCATCTCACTCCACTGCTAAGGCCTCCCCCTAAGCCAAATTTAAGGATTATTTGCTGGGGAAGACCTAAACATGGCTCTATAAAAATAAATGTAGATGCAGCCTGGAGTTCTAACATAGCTACTGTAGGTCTTATAGCTAGAAATTGTCTAGGCTTTCCGGTTAGAATTAGTTCGGCAAAAATAACATCCTCATCCCCCCTACATGCCGAAATTGAAGCAATATTATTTGCTACTGAATTATTTCCCCATCTGAATGGTAACATTATGGTGGAATCTGATTGTAAGCTTGCGGTTGATATGATTCGGAATCCATATGAGGCACAATGGCAACTTTTTGATAAGGTATACAAAGTGAAATCTTTGCTTGGTAGTGCTCAACTGATTCACACGTTTAGGGAGGGCAACACGGTAGCTCATGCCATAGCTAAACATCATTTTGATTTCAACCAAGGGCTAGATATGACTAATGTTACGCCTCGAATTCGAAGGCTTATTGATATGGATAGAGGCTGTTTTCCTCATATTCGAGTTGCTAAAACTCCTAGGCTATAGAATGTGATGCTGCTGAATACCTTTCTTGTCTTGTCTTTGCAGAACAAGGAACTTTACAATACTATGAGGAGGAGAATGCACAAGCTCATATTGCTGATACTAGTTCTTAACCTGGATACTCCCTTGCTTTTCTTTGCTGCTGGAGTAGCTTCTCTACTGCGGGAGCAGCTATGGAAGCTGCAAGAGATTTCTGCACACATCAAGGAGCGGGAATCCTTCCCATATAGGCTCCACTACAAAGCTACAAAGCTCAACATACATGTGATGATTTTATTTTGCGATTGAAGTTGCCTGGCCATTACAGAGGATTAACACGAGGGGTGGAGATCCTCTTGTTTTGGATCGCAACTTCGACTCCTATCCTTTCACTTAGGATAGTTTTATTTCACTATTAGCAAACACTGTTAGGTCTTTTGGAAACAACCATGTTGTTTCACATTCCAAACTCTAATTGTATATTCGATCATTTGGAAATCAAGGCTTGGGGTACCTATAATAAAATAACCCTCACCCTCGGGTGTTCTCATTAAAAAAAAAAATTTTTTTTTACCTTTTTATTATTCTAATTTTCATAATCCTATGAAAATATTGTCTTTCCTAAAACTTTGCCAAAGTTTAAGTATCTAATTAACAAAAAAAAGGTTAATGAAAAGTAAGTTTTTTTTCCATGTATTCTTCGCCCTCAACTGTTATTTTTTCTTACTTCCTCATTCGATTCTCCTATATTGACTCACTTTTTTTATGATCTATTTATTTTGTTTCCTTACTTTTTGGTAAATCATAAATTATGTTTATCCATATAGTTTACTTTTTATTCTCTCAACACAAATTTTACTATTCCCTCCGTCCCAGTTTTTTCTGTACCAAATTTTTTTTGTCAAACATGCCAAACTTTGACCATATATTTGAATATGTATATGAACAATAATTTCATCGTATAACATATGTTTAGATTCGTCGTAACATGTAGTTTCTAAATATCAAAATTTTCTAAATTTAGAAACTACATGTTACGACGAATCTAACAAAATTTTATTCGATAATATTATTGTTCATATATCTACTCAAATATGTGGTCAAAGTTTGACAATTTTGACTATCAAATAGTAAGTGTGCAGATTCTGCTAGGATAGAGGGAGTAAATATATAGCCAAATATTTATTGAAGACGGTAAAAAAATTATGGGTAAAATATGCTATTACTCCGTCCCAGCCGAATGTGCACACTTTTTGGTCAACTTTCTCAGGTCATGTTTGACCAACGATAACTTTAGTTACGTATATTAACGGTGTGTTAAAATTTGATATTTAGAAAATAAAACATGCAGAGAATCCAACAATATCTCACATGATGATATTGGTATCTATATACTAGTTGAAATTTATGGTCAAATGTGTCTTGAGAAAGTTGACCAAAAAGTATGCAGATTCAGCTGAGACGGAGGGAGTAGTACCGAGTGAGCACTCTTTTCAATTTGTGAAAATCCTTATGCTATTACGAAGGAAGCCATTTATTCCGTATAGAGGACCGGAGTGGGTAAAATACGACCTGCGTGGGAAGCGTGATTCATTCAGACAAATACAATAGTACTGTATGGAAAAAGAAAAGTACTCCGTATTCGATTGAGATGAAGGCAAAAAATTGGAAAGCCCCACCACACCCAGATTATCCAAATCCAATCATTAAATCGCTTTCTCACCTTTTCCCGGATTCAAGATTTATTTACCAAAAGCTCAAGATAACAACAACTTGTACTCGTACATAAATTCAATAAATATAAAGAAACCCAAAAAGAAAAGGGATGTACTAAGACGGAATAGAGAGAGAAAAGAAAGAAAGAAAGAGAGACAGAAGAAATGGATAGGGTGTTCTCGGTGGACGATATGGCGGACCAATTCTGGTCGCAGCCGATGCGGTTGAATGACGATGGAAACGAGTCGTCCACTTCATCCTCATCGTTGAAGATGAACCGCAGCTCTTCAGAATGGGCGTTCCAGCGTTTCCTCCAGGAAGCCGCCGCACCCAATCATTCCCCATCCGCCCCTCCTCCACCGCTTCAGCCTCCGGCGAACGGAGACAATCAGGGCAGTAATGTTACCTCGATCCAGCCGGTAGCTGCGGCCTCACAACCCAACATTCCGGTTGATTCCGAAGAGTACCAGGCTTTTCTTAAAAATCAGCTGGATTTGGCGTGCGCCGCCTTTGCTTTGACTAGGGTATACCCGTTTTCGAGTTCTATCTGCTTTTCATTGACTTATTCGGTGAACCATAAAGAAAGTAAAACGTGTTTTTACCTTATCTAATTAGGGTAACCTTGCAAAACCTAAGGCACAGCCTGATAATGGATCGCTGGAATCAAGTGCACCTCACCCTGGATCTCAAGTTGTTTCTAAAGGTTTGAGTTGCTATGATGTAATGATGAAAGACTTAACTTTTAATTTTTTATTTATTATAAAAAAACGTGTGCTGCTGTTTTTATATAGATGGGATTCTGCAATTAACCTGGTGGCTTTGGTTGCATTAAGTTTTTAATTGGAAATTCTTCTAGTTATTTAGACTAAAATCATCTATTCAAGCTAGTGTTTTCATACGAGCACCTGTATCGTTCAGTATATGCAGGGGTTTACTCTTGGTGACAGTTTCATTTGGCGCTTGCTTTCTGAATGAATGATGTTTAATCTTGTGATCAGTTCTGAAATTTTTGTGTGGAACTAGACTGGAGTGATGTAGCCAAGGGTTAAAGTTATGTGTTCATCTTTTTCTTGTAAGGATTGCTTCCTTTCATTTATTAAGCCGTGCCATCTGGGTAAAAATTTGAGCTGTTCTTTCTAGGAATGGTTATGCAACTAGTTTTTCAATACATGCTATCTTTTTTCTCTTTCATCTGTGTTTATTTGACGGTGGTGAGTTTTAACTTCAATTTTTTTTTATGCAAAGGTGGTGATCTTTGTACACAAAGACCGAAGTGCTGCCCGTGTTCCTATTCATGAACATGTTACTGTTTGTGCTTTACTACTATTATATTCGAAACTTCTATCATAGAGAGGAACTTAAACTAAGGCTATTTTGACGAGTATATGGTTCGTTATGATGCATGCTAAGATATTCTTGACTATTATTATAATTTAAGGAGCTGGTCCTGATCCTCCTCTCAAAGTACATGATAAGGAATTTGGGGGGCCAGTTGGAATACCTTCGCTGCCTATAACTGCTAAAAAAGCTAGCATCCCGGTGAGGTCAACAACTAGTGGTTCTTCTAGAGAAGAGTCGGATGAAGATGATGCTGAAGGAGAAATGGAGGCCACTGATAATATGGACCCTGCTGATGCAAAACGAATGAGAAGGTAATCCTGCCTAATATTACCCCCACCTCAGTTTTAAGATGTTTGTAGAAAAGGGACAATGTGTGAATGACCCATGATTACTTAAGACATACCTAAGAATGAAATAAATATATAATAGTAAATGTAGTATCTCTTCCAAAAATTTTGAGACTAACTTTTCGCTTCTCTGGTCCTATCCCAGTCAACTTGTCCAATTTTTTTGCACTGTCTGGTAGGTATTCTGTTCTAAAACCTGTCTTGACATGAGACGGTCAATGATTCCTGTTAAGCCAGGCCCACATGCCAGAGACTAAAATGCTTTCTCATTTTTCTAGCATTGTTAGTTACCATTTGAAAATCTTCTTCCCATATTGGCCATTCTTTCCCTATTGTCATGTTAATCTGGTCTGTTAAGTTACCATACGAAAATCTTCTTCCTATATTGGCCACTCTTTCCCTGTTGTCATGTTAATCTGGTCTACTAACTTTAAATCGGGAACTATGCTTTTTGTTAAAGTGTTTTTTTCCCATTGGGTTTCTGTCCTAGAATGGGAAATGCTACTCCACTGTATCTCATGAAAGCAGGTCAAGACTTGCAATTTCTATTTGTTTTAAAGTTTATCAAAATCTATATATGTAAATAAATCTCAGAGTAAATAAATTTTTTTCCTTATAGTAAGAATTCTCTCTCACTACATC
Source organism: Rubia yunnanensis (assembly GCA_037428765.1). Taxonomy (NCBI): domain Eukaryota; kingdom Viridiplantae; phylum Streptophyta; class Magnoliopsida; order Gentianales; family Rubiaceae; genus Rubia; species Rubia yunnanensis. The sequence continues at coordinate 55,735,575 of CM075063.1, read as the reverse complement.
ATATGCATAGCTAAATGTGAAGATTCTAACAATCATATTCTAACTTAATATCTTTATATTTCTAAAAGGATAACTTTCCTCTATATAAAGAGAAAGACGGTCCTTTAGTTTTCCTTCTCCCTTAAGCTTTTGAGTTTGAAACTGATTACCTCTCCATGTCAGCATATGCTGCAGTGTACTAATTTGTGGTGCGGGTTACACAGACTTGGGTAAGTGTGCTGGGTGCGTTTCCGAGTCTAAGTGTATGGGGTGCCTTTTCTAAAAATTTATAATACTGGTATCACCACGACACGTGTGGTATGAGCGCACAGATATATATTGATGTATAGTAAGATTTAGGAACTAGTTTCTTTTAACACTTGGTAAAATTATGTTTGAGAAACTCAGGTTTAAGCCAGTAGTACTTTTACAAGATGTCTTTCCTTAAGCTAGATTTAGAATATAGAAATAGAATGTGCATGAAATATTGATACTTGTCGACAATCTGTTTTGCTTCTCTACCTCTTGCATGATTGCGTCTGGCAAGTGTTCCAATTGAGAACCTCTGTTGTGATGTGTTTGCGTGGCACTGCTTCAGTTTTAGCCAACACTTATCGGCAAGTTACTGACACTTTAGTAGGTCTTGTAATAACAATAGTTTCTAAGATTGATTCGTAGGATCACTTATTTCAGTTTTGTGCTGCTCACTACCTGGCTTTGTATGGTCGTAATACTTGTGAGCTTTTCATTCAGATCCTATTTTTTTACATGGCTTTTTTTTATACATATATTTCAATTTAAAATAAATATGGAAGGCAAAGCAAAGAAGTCAATTCACCCAACATTTTAGTCTCCTTTTATTAATTAAACTATTATGTCAGAATGCTTTCGAATAGAGAATCAGCTAGGCGCTCAAGAAGAAGAAAGCAGGCCCATTTGACTGAGCTTGAGACTCAGGTATATGTTTTTTAATATGATCACGGAAATACCTGTATTATGCATCTAAAATTTGTGGCTAATTATGATTATTTTTTCAACTAGGTTTCGCAATTGAGGGTAGAAAATTCTTCTTTGCTAAAGCGCCTTAATGATGTTAGTCACAAGTATAGTGAAGCAGCTGTTGATAATAGAGTTCTGAAAGCTGATGTTGAGACATTAAGGGCAAAGGTTTGTGCGAGTAACATTTATTTATATGTTTGTATTCCCAGCCTTATATTCTACCTAGGAAGAGGCTACTCTGTATAATTGAACAAATTGGATTTAGAGCTAAACAGGGATGAGATAAATTGGAGTCTAAAGAACCTGTATCTTATGTTATTTACAGGTCAAAATGGCTGAAGAGACTGTCAAGCGAGTTACTGGTTTGAGCCCATTGTTCCAAGCAATGTCTGATATGTCCACAATTGGTCTGCCTTCTTTTGATGCTAGTCCTTCAGACACTTCAGCTGATGCTGCAGTACCGGTGCAAGATGATCCAAAGCATTATTACCAAGCTCCATCAACTAATCATTTGCCAGTTCATGATCCGATAATTCAAAATGGAATGCTGGAAATGCCTTCTGCAGAAAACAATTTGCACCACAATCCATCTACAGCTGCAGGGAACAAGATTGGAAGAACATCTTCAATGCAAAGAGTGGCTAGCTTGGAGCATCTACAGAAGCGCATCCGGGGAGAAGCAAGTTCTCTTGGAAATGAAGGCAAAGGGGAACCTTAACAATCAGATAAATAGGATTCTATTTCTAGCGTTTGTGTTGGCAAATGATCTGAATCTGAAAACTTAATTTTATGGTGAGGTTACAATTCTTGGCCTATACAAACAGGGTAAACGGTACTAGTGTTCGTTTAGAATACCCAGACTTTCACCGAACATGGTCTTTTTCGCCTTTCGGAAAACACCGAACATTGTCTTAATCAATCTTGTTTCCGTTTCCTATACAGCTTCCTATAGTTCTTTTCCCAGACATTTGTTTTTATATTTTCCAAGCCCACCTTTTTATGGTGGGGGGATTGCGGGGGCTTTCTTTTCCTTTCCAAATTTCATTTTTTTTCCATTCGAGCAAGTCCAGCATGTTCTATATTCTGGTATTATTTAAAAATTTTAGCTAATATCTTACTGCATTTCATTCTCTAGAATAAAAAAGTAAAAGGAAATATAAAATGCATTTATGGAAGAGAGAACCGTGGATAATTTTTAGTCCACAAATAATCTTAACTATTTTATATAATAACAAATATAATATTAAAGACTCTATTCAGGATTGACCAATTAAAAATGATCAAATTATCCTTTTAACCCAAAGCAAAATTTTAAAATCCCCCGCCCACCACCCCACCCGCTGACACCACCACCAGACCACCCCTCCGCTGCTCCGTCGCCACCGGTCCACCACCACCTTCCAGTCGCCGCCGCCACACCACCCCTCCAGCGCCACCAAGCCGCCGCTACCACGCCACGACCAGACCAAACAACAGAGTAGCTTACAACCTGTCAGAAGAGCTGATGGCCCTGATTAAGGCAGCTGAAGATCAAGTGTCCGAGTATTACAAGCAATATAGTTTCACTGAGAGCCTCTCAACCCAGTGGCGGAACCAGGAAAGAATATGAGGGTAGGCTGAAATCGCACTGTACGTAAAAAAAAATTTTGTACAACTAAAAAACAAATGATCGATTAACATAATATAATAAGATAAGTACAATACAATAAGTCCTACAAATTCACTACTAAAAAAACTACATTCTAATGCTAGAAGCAGATTTAGGAAGTGGAGGCAATTTAATCCTACGAGGCTCCGAGCTTTGAAAACGTTGCATGATTGCTTCATTCTCAATCTTAACAAAAACCCCTTTCTCAACATAAACCCTCATAACATCATTCAACCATTCATCTCCTATTCTATTACGTAGATCAGTCTTGATTTTTTTCATAGCAGAAAAAACTCGTTCAACTGAAGCAGTTGCAACGGGTAGAACTAATGCCAACTGAATAAGACGATATAGCAATGGAAAGACGACATGGCTACGTGATTCAACCATATGCTGAGCAAAACGTCCTAGATCATTGATCACTGGCCAAGAAGCATTATTATGTCTCACATCACGAATGAAAGTGTTAAGTTCTTGCTCAAGTTGAAGACAATCAATTCGAGAGAAGTCATTCGGATATAGTTCACCAAGGCGAACCAACTTACCAACATCAAAGCTGGAAAATGAATCTCTCGGATCAAGACATGCAATACAAGTGAGTAACTCCGAGCTTGCTTCAGAAAATCGATCATTCATTTCAACAATCATATTATCCACGGTCTAGAAAAAAAAAGAAAAAAACATCAACAAGATAAAAAAATACATGTAAAATAGTCTAAAAAAATATATTAAAAATTTAAAGTATATAAATTTTAAAGTTTACCTGAAGAAAAATGTCAACGCGATAAAAGTCACCATTGGTTTCCATCTGTCCACGACGTCTAGAACGGTGACGAATTTTCCGTTGATCTTCCATCTGGCATACTGTGATCTCATGTTTCTTACAAAAGGTCTCGACTTTATTCAACAATACCTCAAAACCCCCAGCTCTAAATTCTCTCAGTTCAAGCTTCATTGTCTTCATCAAATGCACGGCTTGTACAATATTTTGATCTCTTTGTTGCAAGGCAAGAGACAACTGACTTGTAACTCCCAACAAATGTTTCATCAAAAACATACAAAATACAAATTCATAGCTCTCCATTCTATCCATCAAACCCTTTGCTTTAGAGGCATTTTCAGCTGAATTGCCATACTCACATACATTAAGAAGCACTTGATCAATGGAAGACCACATAATCTCGAAACGAAGAATAGTAGTGTAGTGTGATCCCCAACGAGTATCACCAGGCCGTCTCAAACTCATTTCCTGATTTTTGCCGCTTCCACTAACATTATCTCCTTTTTCCAGTGCCTCCGCAAGTCTATCATGTTCTAAACTATTAAGCATATCTTTTCTAACACAAGAACCCCCAACTAGATTCACGATGTCAACAAGATACGAAAAAAATTCACACACTGATAGAGTACTATTTGCAACACTAACAACAACCAATTGAAGTTGGTGAGAAAAGCAATGGATGTACCTTGCCGAAGAGTTTTCTTTCAACATCAAAGCTTTCAACCCATTAAACTCTCCTCGCATGTTTGAAGCCCCATCATATCCTTGCCCCCTACACCTTGACAACGACAATTTCTTATTTCCAATGAGTGTCTTGAGAGCAAGAAACAAAGTGGTAGACTTAGTATCATTCACATGCACGAGACTAAGAAAACGCTCAAGAACACATCCTTGTTTGTTGACATATCGCAAAACAACTCCCATTTGCTCTTTTATTGAACAATCTCTAGCCTCATCAACAAGAATAGAAAATACACCATCTCCAATGTCATCAATGATAGCATCACTTACCTCTTCGGCACAAGCATGTGAGAGTTGTTTTTGAATTAAGGGGGATGTCAACTTGTTATTTCCCGGAGCGTCATGCATTGCCTTAGCAATATCCTCACTTTGATCGCAATACCAATCAACCAATTCAAGAAAATTACCTTTGTTGAGAGAATCAATACTCTCGTCATGACCACGGAAAGCCAAACCTTGCTTTAACAAGAATCTAATCACATTCAAAATCCCACTCAAACGGATGCGGTATGCCTCTTCTACTTCACGCCCATTAACCTCCAAAAAATGTGGGATTCTTTGGTTTGGATTACTAAAGTCCGACAATTTCCCAACGGCAATATGATGCTTACCATTCACATGTTTTTGATGCTTCCTAAAAGAGTTTAGGGCATTCTTCCAAGTTTTCACCCCATCCACACTATAGTCATCATTACTTGTGGGATCCTTAAACAGATAGCAAGGAAAACAATATGCGGCATCATTTGACACACTATACTCCAACCAAGGAAACATATCAAACCAATTCTTTTGAAACTTTCTATATTCGCTTGAATAAAAAGTTTTGGGAAAATGATGGTTCCTAGGTTGACAAGGCCCTCTTTTCACATATTCACACCTCACATTATCTATAATAGAAGCATCATACTCATTTATAGGTTTTCTTAGGGCGGGATCACTTATAACATCATTGGCACAAAATTGTAAACGAGGTTGCTTACTACCACTACCACCCTCCTCATTATGCCTATCTTGGGTACCTTCATCACATTCAAGAACTCTCTTCCTCAAAGGTGGAAATCCTATACTCCGTTGCACTAAATTCTTCATAACCTATCAAACACCAAATTCAACTCATTATAAAATCTACAAGACTACAAGAGTAATCACAATGATAAAATCTACAAGAGCATAAAATCCCTAAATTATTAATTCACAAAATCCCACAAATCACAATTCAAACGAAAATCACAATGAATTGAATAAAAACGAATATCTCACAATCACAAATTCACAATGAATTTAAAATTTAAATAACCTCACAATTTCACAAATCACTTTTCAAACCAAAATTACAATGAATTTAAATAACCTCACAATCACAATTCACAAATTCTTCAAAATCTCACACATCACAATTCAAACAAAAATTAAAATGAATTGAATAAAAATAATATTGCATAACTAAAATCACAATTGAAAAGGAATTGAACTAGAAACAATTAAATTCATGTTTTCAATCTTTCAATTTTAGTTTAAGAGTTTGAATTAAATTGAAATTGAAATTTGAATTTTTAAAATACCTAAATGGCTAAATGGAGCGGTGGCCGGTGGTGTGGCTGGCTGTGGCGGACGACGGTGGCGGGTGGCCGGTGGCGGACGACTGGAGGCGGCGGCACGGCGGAGCTGCTGGAGAAGAGATGGATTTTAGTTTAAGAGAATAAGAGCTGCTGCTGTCTGTCTGCTGAGGAACAGAATACGAAGTGAAGAAGAGGAAGTGCGAGGAATTGGGGAAAGAGAAAGCTGAAGGAGTTGGGCTTTCGGCCCAACGTTTAAAATTTTTTTTCTTAAAATTCGCCCCAAATTCGGCCCAGGCCTGTAACTTTAAAAAAAAAAAAATTTTCTGTTATTTAAACGACGTCGTTTGACGTCGTTATTTGGCCAAAAAAAAGAAGGAAGCTGACGCTTCCTTCTCCGGCGAGATCCATCATCCATCGCTGCGCGCGGCGCGCCTACGCCGGCGTAGGCGGAACCACCGCTCCGTCGGCCGGGAACAGTAGCTCCCGCCTGGCCGACGGAGCTCAGGGCAGGCGCGCGCCTGCCCTCGCCTTACGGTGGTTCCGCCCCTGTCTCAACCACGACCAGGATCGAGAAGAATGCCGACAAAGAGAAAGTCACTCGGCGGTCTCCGGTAAGGGTGGCGGAGAAGGCCAAATGTAGCAGGCGATAGGGGTGCCAGATCTTCGGTGAAACGTCGACATCTGCCACCGGTCGCATCTTCAAGGGCAACAGGTGCTTTATGGAAAAATGGGTGAGCTTTACCGGAGACCGCCGAGTGGCTAACTAGCAGTCTCCGACGAGAAATGAGTTAGCTTTACCAGAGAACGACGACGAGACCGCTGAGTGGCTAACCAGCAGTCTCCGACGTGACTGTGAAGAAGGTTCTTCTCGTCGTTCAAGGTCTTCAGTGGCGACACGCGACCGAGTGGGTTCGCGTCAGATTAACTAGATTAACAAATACATTGACGCGACCCAAGGTTGGATTCCATGGTTTTGAATTTGAGCAGCGACGGCGGAGAAGGAAGCTGGTAGGAGAAGCTGTGTCAAAGAAGAAGAGAAAACGAAGAAGAAGCTGCGGGAGAAGAAAAGAAGAGAGAAGGGAAGGGAAAAAAATGAAATGACGGAAGAAGATGAGTTTTAGGGGTATGAAAGATCATTTTAATTATTTTCATATTTCTTTATTTTTTATGGAGGGATAAATTTATCTTTTTAATATAGTTCGATCTCAAACTATCGAAAAATGTTATATTTGCACATCTACTAACTATCTATGGTCATATTTGCACTTTCAATTATCACAAGGTTATTTGTGTAGAATTATGTAAGATTATATATGCACATTGCTAAAAAAATAAAAAATATTTCATTTGGTTTACTGTATAAAAGGAATACTTGGAAACGGCACGCTTGTGTCAACCATCGTCAGGGGCATAATGGTCATTTTCCAGCAAGGCCGAACGTGTGCCCTTCTATGTGCTCTTAAGTGGCCACCCAAAACGACGTCGTTTTTTGCATCACTTTTGTCCTCTTGTGAATCCCGTTTGTTAAAAGTTGCGGCGCCTCCATGTGCGGCTGCATGTGCTGCCAGGTGCCCGACAAAAATGACGTCGTTTTGGAAACCCCTTCGAGGGGTCTAACTCTCAGCCCTCGAAGAAATTAACTCTTAGTTCTCGAAGGGATCTATTTCTCAGCCCTCGAGGGGTCCAGCTTTCAGCCCTCGAAGGGGTGGACTCTCAGCCCTCGAGGGGTCCAGCTCTCAGTCCTCGAAGGGTTCAAGCTCTTAGCCCTCGAAAGGGTGGACTCTCAGCCCTCGAAATGGTGGACTCTCAGCCCTCGAAAGGGTGGACTCTTAGCCCTCGAAAGGGTGGACTCTCAGCCCTCGAGGGGTCCAACTCTCAGCCCTCGAGGGGGTTTAGCTCTCAGCCCTTGATGGCTCCAGCTCTCAGCCCTCGAGGGGTCCAGCTCTCACCCCTCAAAGGGGTCCAGCTCTCACCCCTCAAAGGGAAGGACTCTTCTATCCTCGAAGGGGTCTAGTCTGGTTTACTATATAAAAGGAATACTTGAAAATGACACGCTTGTGTCAACCTTCGTCAGGGGTCTAGTTGTCATTTCCCAGCAAGGCCGAACGTGTACCCTTCTATGTGCTCTCAAGTGGCCGCCCAAAACAACATTATTTTGGGCACTACTTTTATCCTCTTGTGAATCCCGTTTGTCAAAAGTTGCGGCGCCTCTATGTGCAGCTGCATGTGCTGCCAGGTGGCCGGCAAAAACGACGTCGTTTTGGGCACCCCTTCGAGGGGTCCAGCTATCAGCCCTCGAAGGGATGGACTCTTAGTCCTCGAAGGGGTCTAACTCTCAGCCCTCGAGGGGTCCAGCTTTCAGCCTTCGAAGGGGTGGACTCTCAGTCCTCGAGGGGTCCAGCTCTCAGTCCTTGAAGGGTTCAAGCTCTCAGCCCTCGAGGGGTCCAGCTCTCGAGAGGGTCCAGCTCTCAGCCCTCGAGGGGTCCAGCTCTCAGCCCTCGAGGGGTCCAGCTCTCAGCCCTCGAGGGGTCCAGATCTCAGCCCTCGAGGGCTTCAGCTCTCAGCCCTCGAGGGGTCCAACTCTCACCCCTCGAAAAGGTCCAGCTCTCAGCCCTCGAAGGGGTCTAGCTCTCACCCCTCGAATGGAAGGACTCTTCAATCCTCGAAGGGGTCTAGTTCTCAGCCCTTGAAGGGATGGACTCTTAGTCCTAGAATGGGTCTACCTCTCAGCCCTCAAAGGGGTTCAGCTCTCAGCCCTCGAAGGGGTCCAGCTCTCAGCCATCGAAGTGGTCCAACGTCCAGCCCTCGAAGGGATGGACTCTCAGCCCTTGAGGGGTCCAGCTCTCAGCCCTCGAAGGGATGAACTCTTAGTCCTCGAAGGGGTCCAGCTCTCAGCCCTCGAGGGGTCCAACTCTCAGTCCTCGAAGGGTTCAAGCTCTCAGCCTCGAAGTTGTGGGCTCTCAGCCCTCGAGGGGTCTAGCTCTTAGCCCTGGAGGCGGTCCAGTGATCAGCCCTCGAGGGGTCCAGCTCTCAGCCCTCGAAGGGGTCCAGCTCTCAATCCTCGAAAAGATGGAATCTTCTGTCCTGGAAGGGATCAAGATCTCAGCCTTCGAAGGGATGGAGGTTTCTTCCCTCGAAGGGGTCGAGATCGCAGCCCTCGAAGGGATGGAATCTTCTATCCTCAAAGGTGTCGAGCTCTAGGCCCTGGAAGGGATGGAGTATTCTGTCCTCGAAGGAGTCCAACTCTCAGCCCTCAAAAGGGTTGAGCTCTTAGCCTTCGAAAGGATGGACTCTTCTATTACATGTATAATTGGTACCTTTATAGCTTAAATTACAACTCTTTTACCATTCCTACAGATTTTCTATAATTTGTTATCAAGCTCACCGCACAATGCGCCGTGTAACCAATCTAGCTCCAGATAAAGAGACAATAAAGAGAATGTACGAAGTATTTGTAGAATCTAAAATTTAATGCTATCCTAATCAATGACATTGGAGGATGAAAATTTAATATACTACCAAATTAACATAAAACTTTAATTAATATTTTCTTTAAAATGGAAATTCCTAAAGTATTGGGAAAGATAGTCTTTCCATAAATTTATTGAAAATTAAACATAAAATTGTGGAGATGGTCTCTTGTCAGACAATCAAAACTTTAGCATAGGGTCTTTATGCAATTTTAACTCTAGTCTAGATCTAGGGACATATCTCTAATAATTTTATATGGACATATCTCTAATATTTTTTCAGGGACCTATCTTTAATATCTTTTCAGCGATTTTTTTTCCTATTATTTTCCCGCCAGCTGCAATTCACAAAAAAGTTCAATTTTTTTTAAATAATTTAAAAAACATGCAAAAAATCAATATGATTATCAAACTAAAAATCAGCTACAACTAGCAAAATATCAACAGAAAATCATAAGACATCGACTAAAACGTTGCAGTAAAAGTAGATAAAAAATAAAATAAAAATCAATAAAAAAATTAAAAATTTGACTACAATTAACAAAATATCAATTGAAAATCATAAACATCATAATAATCATAAAAACAGTAACAAAAAGCCTAAATTATCAAGTTTTATTTAAAAACTACAAACATCAACATATATCACTCAAACACTAAAAATATCAACTCCTATCACCTAAACTTCACCCGAAAAATGAAATACGCCAACATAACAAAAAAAAGCTCTACAAAACATCAACCCATATCACCAAAAAAGCTAAAAGGATCAACTCTTATCACCTAAAACTCACCTAGAAAATGAAAAACATCAACATAGGAGAAAAAAAAGCTAAAAATATCAACCCATATAACCTCAAAAAAATTGCAGAACATCGACTTATATCAACTCAAACTCACCCAAAAACTGAAAATCATCAACATGATAAAAAAAAAACTAAACCCATCCACAAAAAGCCACGGTACCTCAAGAGTATAAATTCTTTACTCTAAAAATCATAAAACATCAACAATTATTTTTAAAATACTACAAATATCAATCTGTATCACCCAAAAGCTACAAACATCAACTCCTAACACCTAAAACCTCATCCAAAAACTGAATAGCATCAACATGAGAAAAAAGAAACTAGAAACATAAACTCTTATCACCTAAACCTAAGCCGGAAAATGAAAAACATCGGCATGAGAAAAAAAAACTACAAAACATCAACTCATATCAAATAAACCTCACCCAAAAAGCATCAAGATGCGAGAAAAAATACACACTACAAACATCAAATCCTAACATCTAAACCTTATCTGTAAAATGAAAATATCAACATGAGAAAAAGACACTACAAACAGACCGTGACCAAAGGTTTCCTCCGCTGGTTCGAGCGACGTAGGAACGACGTAAACAGAGTAGATTTGAGTTCACAATCTCCGTTGATGCTTGGTGAATAGAGCTAGCGAACGAAGACTGTGGCGAATGTCAATCTCATCACCAAAGGTCTGACCTGGTTATCTACTCCGGTGAGATTTCCATCTTCCATGGTCTTCCCCGACACCTCACACGCATTGCTGACAGGCGTCTGAGTAGCAGTCTATTTTGTCAGATGAGATCCATGCACCTAAACGAGGAAGACGACTTCGCGCGTGAACTGCACGCGCCCAGTTGGCCTTTGGGAGGTCGTCGACGTACCTCTCAAAGTTATAATTTATAAGCTCTTTATGCTTACTAAATACAATTAAGTAGATGGTGGAAAATCGGGGTCGTCCATGAAGAAGAGGGATTTTCTTAAGCATTTAAACATATAAGGTTCATATTAGGCTAGAAGTAGATATATATAAGCAAGTAAATGGGGGGGGGGTTGGTTTTCCTAAGCTATGAAATTAAAAGACAAGCTAACTAACAAAGTCAAGTAACTATGCTAATCATGCAACAAACTAAGAAAAAGGGGTAAAAACTACAAAAGATAAAGCCTTGGGGGCAATTGATATCCACTTCCAAACCTCATGTAGATCATTGAACCATTCACTCATTCAATCACATTTGTTACCTATGGGGAATGTTATCACTTCCCATTCTAAGATCAACATTCATTCCTTCTTAATAGTAATTTGCAAAGACAGATAACAACCATTTGCAAACCTCATTGACAATCACTCTAGGCAAACCACACTATAGGGGTATTTCATCAATGAAAGTTCACACGAAGAACCATAGATTTGATCACAACAAACCTTCTACCAAAGACATAGCCATTTAACCAAACATAGCATTCATTAGGCTAAACCTAGAACAAACCACATTCTAGGTTCAAAATTTCATTGCATTTATAGGATAAATATGAAAACAATCCACATCAACATACTTATCTAGCAAGAATCACAACACATTATGCACGAGAAATTCTAAGTTCGTGTTCTTGGATTTTCATGCCAAAGAGCTAAGGAATTCGTCACTTTCCTAACACCCTAGCACTCCAATCCTACAAAAACTTCCTATTCTCAAAAAACCCATGGCATAAATGAAATAAAACATAGCATTAAGAACACATGAATACTAAATAACAAAGGCTTCAAGAGCGAGTAAAACAATCTATTCACTACTTTAACTACTTGTTGTGAAGATAAATCTTCTATCCTTCTTAGATAGTAGTTTGCAAGAGTGAATTCAACATCTCTTGTCAAACCTCACCAATGACTCCCTTAGTCAAAACATGACTAAAAATTTCATTGATGGCATTGAGCACAAAGAATCAACAAGCTTGGCAACACTTATAAACACTACACCGTGTCTAAGCATTTAACCAATTCATACATTTACACAAGATTAGTCAAGAATGATCGACATTCATAGACTTAGCTCATTTGCTACCTAAAATAAATATGACAACGAGTTCAACATCATCACATCCATCTAGCAATTATCAACACATCAACATCATTTACAAGCTCTAACTCATGCTCTTGGATTCCGCATTAAAAGAGGGGGGAAATTAGCTACTTTCTCCCAACCCTTAAAAGCAATCATACAAGCAATTCATATACTCAAACTTCCAACAACATTAATGCCATTAACAATCCACATTCAAAGTTCAATAAATGCACAATAGAAAAATCAATAAATAGATAGGTATGATTCTCAAGACATTAGAAAGGAAGTCTCAATCAATTGCTCCCAAGCACAAAATTAAGCTAGATAATTAATATCCATAACATAGAACAAAGATCTACAAAGAAAGAAGAAGAAATGGAAGAAAACAGTGAAAAACTAGGGTTTTGGAGCCCCCAAGTCGGGCTTGGGCAAATGGGGGAAGAAAAAGGGCTATTTATAGCCCAAGTTGGTCAAAAAGAAGGTTAAAATGCAGCAGGCATCGCCCAGGCGGCGGAGGTCTCAGCCCATAATTCAGATCCATCCGCCCGGGCGAGCTACAATTTGTATCTTCTTGTTTTGCTTCCCACGGGTGAACCATTGATCCGTTTTGGGAGTTCTTGTAGTCAATATTATAGTGTTTGAGAAGAAATATCCAATGACGCCACCCTTGTAGGCTGATTCTTCTTGGATAAATTTAATAACTTTGTCTAAACTTCCGGGTGACAATTCATCCGCTTCTTTGCCTTCCTTCTTCGACCCTTCTATCTTCTACCAGGGCGCATGAGACATCTAAAAATGAAGCTCACAAAATGGAATCTAGATGCTCGTAAGGACAAAAAATCCATTAGACTAAACATAGGTTAAAAAATGAAGGATTTAGATATAAAAACAAAAAATGGTCATCTAAACCCCTTATCATGTGTATCTGCGTAAAGCTAGAAATCTTACAACAAAAATATGAAAAAAGTGATGTTAAATGCTTTGGAAAATACATGCATTTGACGTCTCATCAGGCTTTGGCTGTGGTATTTTTGGTCATGGGCTATGCATGTGTCAGGCCCATCTCGTCAAGTTCAGCTCCACCGTCGAGCCTTTTGTAGCTCACTGACGATAGCCAGAGTGATTGCTTATTTCGTTGCCCCATGAGTTCACCGGCGCCTCCTTTGGAGTTCACGGATGCCTCCAAACTCGCCGACGATAGCTAAGAAAGTCGAAGCCAATGTTCCTCGATTTTAAAAATCTTCCATGGAGCTGGAATTTGGCTTTGAACTCGCCATTACCTCTGACGCCATTTGGCTTCTTCTTAGTTCTCCATCGTTTTCTTTGAAGCTTGCCGCCACATCCTTTTACCAATGTCCCCTTGAGAACCCCGTCATGGAGTCTCTGGCCCCTTAAGCTCAAACTCTCGATGGAGCCTATCCTCGAGCTTACCGTAAATATGCTCAAGATCAAAATAAGGAACCCCTGCAAATATTTCCAAACAAATATTATGGGTATATTTAGGCTCCCCAGTTTGAAGCCTCATTCGAAGTGTCTTTCGTTTGAGTTATTTGAAATGCTCTATCACCGTCGACCAAGCAAGAACAAAGCCTCCGTCGATGAGTTATTCTTTTTGTCCGAAGCCTCCACTGCTCGATGCATTCGGACGCTGAAGCTTCTCGAGCTCACAGATGGTGCCGTCGAGCACTAAAGCTATTATGGCTCTTCGAGCTCGCCACTGAAGGTTCTTTAAGTTTTTCACCAAAAGCTCATCGAGCCTACCGGAGTACCCTTCAAACTCGTCGTTGCCGATATGGCCTTCTGCCGGTGCTTATGAACTAGCCATTGGCTTCCATGGAGTTTGAAGCTTCACCTTTGAGTTCGAAGCTCCACCTTTGAACTCGTCATCGCCAATGTGGCCTTCCACTAGTGCTTACGAACTAGCCATTGATTTCCATGGAGTTTAAATCCCTCAAATTTGATGCCACCTCTGGAGTTTGACGCTCACTTCGAGTTTGCTACATCAGGCACCGTCACTCCCAGTTCGTCGACCGAGTCAGCTACCATGGAGTTTGAAGCTCCACCTTCAAGTTTGAAACTCCACCTTTGAACTCAAGCTCTGCCATTTTCCACTGCTACTCGACGGAGCCCCTCAAAGTAAGCTACGCTAACTAATCCGGTAAATGAGTTTGGGTTTTTGAGCTCATGTATGGAATATGAGGGCTTGGCAATAAATTTGTGGAGTTTTGGATACAACCACTCAACCCAGCTCACTGTCGGTTTCGAAGACCCTTCAAACTTTCTGGAGCCGTGCATAGGTGGTGCCCTCGAAGATTGCCGTCGCCTCTCGAAGAGCTCCGCCATCGAGCCTCTTTTCCACTGGTGGCCCTCAAGCTTGACTGTGTCATTAGCCAAGTTCACTGTAGTCCTCAAGTTTGTTAATGGGAGGCCATCACCGTTCCTCTCGAAGATAGTATTTATAAGCCCAAATTACATGTAACTACTAAATAGTAGCTAGTGGTAAGATGGGGCTGTCCACGAGGAAAAGGGGATTTTATCAAGTGTTAAAACATAGTTAAAAGGCACACAAAAGAGTCACTCTTCGTGTGTGGTAACAAATTGGGGGTGGAGTTTTGCTTTTGGAAAACACTATGACTACTTTGAACAACTAAATTAACAAACTATTACGAGAACGATGTAAATACGATCACAAGTAGCAAAATAACTAAACTAAGATTTTAACGAGTTTTGGGCGTAATTGGTTTACATTTATAGTCATCCTTTGATCATAGATTAATTATCCTATATTTATGCATTAATAACATGTTGTGGAGAACTTATGCACACCTTTCGAGTGTTGATGTTTCTCACTGATAGAGGTTGAGCCCACGAAGGGCATTGGGCTGTAGATGTGACGGCCCAATTAATGTATTATTTAATACTCTAAGATAATTACCATATTTTTGGGTAATTAAAGGCGATAATTAAGGAAGACATTATTTAGGACACAAAGTATAAATATAAGGTACACATTTGTTTATAATTCTTTCCGTCTTAATCATATTGGACTCTTGGACTGCCTTAGGCATCAGAGAGCTGACCCCTAGATTCCCTAGGGACAGTTTTATTGCAGGTTGGTTCAAGAAAAGCTCAAGCCCAAGAACTAGTTGGTCGTTCGAGACGCATCAAGTGCCACCGTCTGTGGGGACGACTAAGCCGGATAAAGGGTTTTGAGGGTTTATGTCCACGGTTATTCGAAGGAGTGAAAGGTTAAGGTTGATAGGCATGGGGGCTGGGTCTCCGCAAAGGTTAAGAACCGAGGATTCAAGAGTAGGAAACGAAGCCCGTGTCGAGGATATCAACATGGCTAACCTTCAAATGCCAGGAACCGAGTCGCGTGTAAAGCCTGTTATAGTCGTAGACCACGAAGGGGGGGGGGAAATTTGGTAGCATTCATTGCAAATACCCTAACCCTATCTAGGATGATGCACCAGGCGCCTCAAGGAGATTGGAAGTGACGGGAGAGAAGGAACAGAGAAACCCCGATTCCTTGCTTGAAGAGGTACCCGACCTGAGGGACAGAAGGTTTATAGATGTTTCGAGAGATTTGTATATGGAAGCCTATGACCAACACATGCAAGGGAATCAGAATGCGAGGGGGGGGGGGGTGCGTCCCCGAACCAAGATATAGAACGAGCAGCTCAGGTCCTAACCAAGAAGTAACCTTGAAGAATATTACCTTATCTAATTTTACCAAATCTAATTCTAATCAGAATAAAACTGAACATACTAAACTCTAATGGACTGTATTTTTGAAATTCAGCTCTTCAAAACCCACATGGCCGAGCTATCAGTCCAATAAACCCAAAATGACATAATTTTAAAATATTTTACAGTGATCACACTACCTCATTAAAAACCCAGTGGGAAAAAAGAGTGTAGTGTTCTTCATGATGTCTTAAGTTTGTCGACAATCTTGAATAATGAATCCAAGATGTTGGTGGTGACTCCTTCAATTCTTCATCATAAATTTGATCCACCAAAGCATTTAAATCACATCAAAGAATTTTATATTCGTATCATTCCCTCCTGGATCGAAAAGTCTCATCCTCGAAACGGGAAGCATATAACCTATAAAGACATCCTTGGATTCCTGTAACAACTTAACAAACCGTGAAGGCATATTTACGGGAATATCTTCTTTGGAATAGTAACTTTCTTTAAAGGAAATTATAAGAACAAAAGAATGATTAGTCAAAGATGGATTCACATCTCTTATTGAAGCATAAAACGATTTATCAGAGTCAGTAGATAGTTCATGCCTCATCATATAAATAGAAAGTAAAGGACTAAGATGTGAAGCCAAGAATTTATGCAACTTTTCATAATCATTTTGCAACTTACCTGTCTTACCTACCTTATAATCGACCTGGAACTTGTCTATGGCAACATTTACTATCTTTTTGGTGGAATTGAAACTATTTTGGTCGAAATTACTTGGTCCTTGTGAGGGAGTAATTTCAGCAACATCTGTGGAATACGCCTCAAAAAAAATCTTGTGTTTCACGACCTTTCTCACCTCTGTCAACAATGATGATTTCATCATCTATTTGTTCTTCTTCGGTGTCATACCGTCAAGGCATATCATCATCTTCTTCCTCCTCTATTGTTGTTATAATTCATTCACGGGGGCAGTTATTGTGAACATGTCCTCGTTCATTACAATGAAAACATGTAGGAGTGTTAGAAGAAACTGTATCTGACAAAGTAGAAATTAATTTACCTGTATTTTGGCTAAGAGACTGATTGGTTGCGATCATTCTTTGATCAGTTGGTTCCAATGGTGGATTTGAGTAGGTTTTGGTTGAATTAAGGTTTCCTCGGCCACCCAAGTTCAAATTGCTACAACCCTTGGTCGAATTTGGGCTTCTGAAATCAGAGAATTGCCTTTGACTGTCATAGCCAAAATTAGAGCTTCCACTGGGCCTTAATGTTAACTCAACCAACCTAGCATTGAAAAATAAATCTTGCATGGAAACATAATACTGGAGCTTAACCGGAACTTGCAGATTTTCTCTTAAACCTTCAATAAACTGATTCTTTATAAATGTATCATTTTCTCTCATGCTAACTCTTCTCATATCTAATTCAAGATCTTGCCAATATTCATCTACACTGCGATTTCCTTGCTTCATATTGCTGAGATATGAATGTTTCTCCATCAAATATGTTCGTGGAACATGACGTAATTGAAGCTTGGTCCTCAATCTCTCCCAGGTGGAGATGGGTTTCTTTCTGGCAAGATATCTTGTTATTTCAAATTCTCCCACCACTCTGTGGCATAATAGGTGAAAGAATACTCTGCTACCTTAATCTTCTCTTTCTCACGGTAGTTATTAAGATCAAATAGGTTCTCGATCTGCCTCATCCAAGTATTTCAAAGGATTACGTCGACCATCAAATCTAGGAATATCATACTTCAAACCTTTGATGTCATAAGTAGATTCAACTTGTCTTGCAGAACGAGTTGTCGTTGGATTTGATAACTCATCTACCCTCCTATTCAATATCTTAACCTCGCTCATTATGGCATTTATGACATTCATGGAATTCATTTTAGGTTTATTGTTGGGATTGCCAACAAATGGCAGGACGAATGGATCGTCCGCCATCCCTGGAAAGAAGAAACAAAGCGTCAGGAATAAATTTCCCCCTTCCCCTTTGTTTAGTAAAGTCACTCACCAAGTGTATAACACTCGCAACTCACAAGGCGAAGGCTAATGCAAGGGCAATTGATCAATTCACCGCAATTAAAAGCAAACTATGGAGATGAGTACTGCAGAACTTATTTTGAAATTTAAAAATATATAAACTCAAAATTTGGCTCTACGATCTGGAATTCCAAAATTTACAAAGAATAAGGAACAAAACACAATTTGAATGGCACAAATCGGAGCTGGATTGAATGAATATGACCAAAAAAAAGATTGCTTTATATAGGCAACAAATAGGCTCCGAAAATTCAAGAAAATTTTCCGAAAACAAATTGGAATAGGAATTCAAATCCAAATCCCTTATGGTAAAGGATTTTAATGACTTACTTTTCCCCCAAGTCAAAAATTCAGATCAAAACCCCTCTCTCAATTGGCTTTTATTTCCTTTTTCTCTTCCGATTAGGATTTTGACTTTTCTTTTCCTTTTTCTTTCCTTTTTTTTAGCCACAATTTGTTTTTTTTCCTTTTTTGTACTATAAAACTCGCAACCAGAATCTTATTCCCCAAGAAAAATTTTCGGTCACAATTACCAATTTTTTTTGGAAATCGCAAATCTGGCCCAAATTTCAGATATCAAATCCTAAATTCCGATTTTGAAACCCAAAAATTTGCTAACTTTTATTTTTTTTTATTCTCAAAAATTTTTGGAACAAGAATCGCCTATACAAAACTTGGAATAAGAAAACAACGACAACTTCTCCTGATTCAAATGAACTCCGAGGTATTCAAGATCATAAGGATCAAGAATGTGACACTATATATATGGAAAATGACACAAGACTCTTTTTTTTTCTTTTTTTTAATAAGGTGTAATCAAGAATCAAAGAATAATTCTAGATCACGGAATCAAAGAACAATAAAGAAAACAAATAGGATTATGAGCATGCAATAATTTTCAGAAGAGTTGACGAAAAATATCACAAGCACATAAACTGTTTAAGCTACCTAAATACTACAAAACTGACCGGGAGGTGAAGGCGGAACCCTTCGATATTCTCCTGACTCGATTGATGAAGGTGAAGGCGGATAGTAATACCGAAGTATTCTAACTCTCAGACCCTTCGACGTCCTTTGACTCTAGATTCAATCCTCCTAGTAAGAAGGATCAAACAAACACAGTTAAAATCTGACACGAAAGAGTATATATATATATATATATATATATATATAAATTCGAAGATAAATTAATGCAAAACTCGAAACCCTTTTTTTTGTTTTTTTGGCCTTAGTATATTTTTCTCTTTGCTCTGATACCAACTGTTATGAATCCCCTTGCGAAGAATCTGGATTGCGGAATTAAGATCTTTGACAAAAAAAGGGAACTTGCAAACCCTTCAATGCCGTACAAAATTCAAGGTCTAGCCCTCGGGGTACACTCAATTTCGACTCGCTCTCTAACTAACCCTCATGATTAGATTACAAGGTTTATTGATACTTAACTAGCCTTCGGGGTTAAGAAACATTGGAATAGCTCGCAAGCAAAGAGTATGAACTCAAAAAGTTGTATTTTGATTGATAAAAATGGTGTCAAATTCGTCCATATGGCCTCCCTATTTATAGGGTTACAATCTTGCCCCAAACCCTAATCACAACTGGAAACTGAATTGACTTATGGCAGCTTCAGAAGCTAAAACCAAATCTAACTAAAATACCTAAAATAAACGGTAAGGTAATATATTTGAATTCTTCAAGAAGTAACCTTGAAAAATATTACCTTATCTAATTTTACCAAATCTAATTCTAATCAGAATAAGACTGAATATACTAAGCTCTAATGAACTGTATTTTTGAAATTCAGCTCTTCAAAGCCCACATGGCCGAGCTATCAGTCCAATAAACCCAAAATGACATAAGTTTACAATATTTTACAGTGATCACACTACCTCATTAAAAACCCAGTGGGAAAAAAGAGTATAGTGTTCTTCATGATTTCTTCAGTTCGTCGACAATCTTGAATAATGAATCCAAGATGTCGGTGGTGACTTCTTCAATTCTTCATCATAAATTTGATCCATCAAAGCATTTAAAGCACATCAAAGCATTTGATATTCGTATCAAATCATATTGACAAAAAGTCAAAGTCTTCCGGGTTTGACCAAAAAACTAGCAAAGAATCAACCCATAATCATCAACTAGTTGATCATCCTAGCATAAAGATGCATTAATAACACAAGAAAGCACTAAATATACTTGATAATCAAAGCAAAAAATAGGATAAATCAAATATCACAAATTCATAATAGAAATTCTTACCACTTGCTCCCAAGGGTATATTTAGCCTAGATTTTGAAAACCCATAATAAAACAACAAGAATCCATGGTAAATATTGGAGAAAAGATGAACAATAAATGTAAACTAGGGTTTTTGGGAGAGTATTTTAAAGATTGGGGAAGAAGTGAAATGAAGGGAGAGAGTTTTTAGGGATGAAAACAGCTTTTACACCTGCTCAAAACCCGTTGCTGCGGGCCGCATTGAGGGGTTGCAGCCCGCAATGAAGATTTTGCCCCGTATGTGAAAAATGGGCATTTTGGTTGCGGGCCGCAATGGTGCTGCTGCCCTCTTCTTGTTTTCATCACTACGGGTGAACCAATGATCCATTTTGGGAGTTCTTGTAGTCAATTTTATAGTTCTAGAGAAGAAGAATCCAATGGTACAAACCTTGGAGGCTGGTTCTTCTCGGATCATTATAAGAAATTGGTCCAAACTTCAGGGTCACAATTCATCAGCTTCTTTGTCTTCCTTCTTCGACCCTTCTATCTTCTATCACGTTTTGACTCATGGCCTTCAATCTTTTACCATTCCTATGAATGACCTTCACTAAACCAATCCAATGTACTTATGAGCAATCTACAAATTAAGGTTACAAAAAGGAATCTATATGCTCCTAAGGACCTAAAATCTATTAGACTATAAATATGTTACAAAATGAAGGATTTAGATATGAAAACCGAAAATGGTCATCTAAACACCTTATGATGTAAACCTACCTAAATCTAGCAATATTACAACCAAAAGATGATAAAAAAGATGTTAAATGCTTTGGAAAATACATGTTTTTGACGTTTTATCAGTTGATGCCCCTTCGCGGAGCTCATCGGAGCCCCCTTCACCAATTTTGTCGGTGCCCCCCCGCCTAGTTGCCCCTCACCAAGAGGTTCGCTGGAGGCATAATTCTGGAAGAGGCTAATCGAAATCCCCTCTGACAGCCCTCCACATCGTCGAGAGCTTGCTGAGATTTGAAATCTTCCGCCATCGTCCATTGACCGCTCGCAGACACAGTGCTTCTGTCCCTTGAAGGAATAAAATGAATGGCTCTATAAGGAGGGCTATGGAATGTGATTTACTTTTT
Source organism: Rubia yunnanensis (assembly GCA_037428765.1). Lineage (NCBI taxonomy): Eukaryota > Viridiplantae > Streptophyta > Magnoliopsida > Gentianales > Rubiaceae > Rubia > Rubia yunnanensis. Next base: position 55,714,432 of record CM075063.1, on the reverse strand, counting down.
TTGAATGATAGGAGCGCTGTGAATGAATTTATTTAGCCCGACTCCAGTAAAGAAGGGGAAGAAATTGCAATGGGCCTAGACTGGGCCTCAAAATCAAAGCTTGAGGCCTAAAGCAACCAGGCCCAACCCCTCAAGTTAAACACACTCAGCAAGTAGACCTGGGTAACTCAGCGAGTTGACTCAAAAAATGTTGACAGATAAGTTTGAGCAGCGAATTAAAGTTATTTTAATTCTTCTGAATAATGGCAATTAATTAGCCCATTGCAATAATGACAATAAATAATTACTTTGATTTATTCTTGGTAAAAATTAAGTGACCGTGTAACTGGTCTTTATACCTAGCCCTACCATGATAGGTGCTAAGTGTGCGCTGGATTATTTGCGCTCAACACTTTCTTCAGGCAATGTCTCAGGTCACAACTAAATCTCGAAATGTACAATATGTCTACCCGTATTGTGATTCTTGTGAAGTAGTATGTATGTGGCTAAAATTATAAGCTTGACATGATATTAATTCACTTACCCCATATCACATGACATGATAACCAGGTACGACTTAAGGGTCTAGGCCCGACTATGTACTTATTTGTTTACATGACATTGAACATAGTCTAAAGGCCTAGGTTCAACTTCGTGATTACGATACCAACATAGCTGATATTATTGTTGCTCTTATCGTCCCAAGTGGATAGCTAAACAAGTTTAGCGAGAAACTACCAATGAGTGGTGCTCTTAGATTGGGGGTAGCACACCCCAGGGAGGGATGCACCGTTGTAAATCCAGGAACACCTTCACTGGTACCAAATTAATAAAATGCTCGACTAGGGTATAGCGCGCCTAACACAAAAGATGTTATAGGTCGAAGGATTTTCCTTGAAAGGCTTCCGCGGCCAAACCTCACTCTCCTCAAATCGGAGCAATAAACATTCAAAGGGAAAACACAGCTCATTAAACACTTTGGGGCCGAAATCTCCTCGATGCGCATCAAGCACCCAATGCACAGATCTTGTAAACACACAAAGGGCCAACACATGCCATCGAACACTTTGGGACCGAAATCCCCTCGACGCGCATCAAGCACCTAAGGCACAGAACTTGTAAACATTCGAAGGGCCAACATAGCCCATCCAATACTTTCGGGCCAAAATCCCCCCGATGCGCATCAAGCACCCAAGGCACAAACCTTGTAAACATTCGAAGGGCCAACACAGCCCATCAAACTCTTTGGGGCCAAAATCCCCTGGACGAGCATCAATCCCCCAAGGTACAAAATTTGTAAACATTTGAAGGGTTAATACAGCCCATCGAACACTTTGGGGTCGGAATCCCCTCAACGCGCATCAAGCGCCCAAGGTACGAACCTTGAAAATGTTAGAAGGGCCAACACAGACCATTAAATGTTTAAGGGGTCAAAATCCCCTTTAATGATATGAGCGCCAAGGCATTCATAACCTGTTAAGTTTAACACTCGGGGTTGAAAGCGATATGAGCACCAAGGCATTCATAGTTTATTTAGCGCTTGGGGTCAAAATCTCCCTTTATGTAAATAAACCCCATTTACATAAATAAACCTAGTGAAGAATTGAAGGGCCTCCAGAACCCGTCGAGCGCTCGGGGTCAAAATCCCCTTTTACATGAATGCGCACTCAAGAATCAAATCCTCAAAAGTAATCAAAATTGGCTTCAATCAGCTTTTCATTTTCGAGTCTCAGCTCAAAATTGGCTTCAATAAGATTTTCACTCTCGATTTTCGACCTAGTGGTCTTTCGAACTAGAGATTCTACTGGAAATTCCTTTCACTCTCGATTTTCAATCTCCTTAACAAAGAGCATCAAACACTTATAAGACCTCCGCAGCCCGTCGAGTGTTAGGGGTTGAAATCCCTTTTTGCATGTATAAACGATGAGGATAAAAAACGTTGTGATTAATCAACATGGAACATTTCATTACCGACGAGTGGTATCCTTTGATTGGGGGGTAGCACACCCGAGGGAAAACACCACTGTAAATCAAAGAATGCTCGCATTAGTACCAAATTAATGAGGTCCTTGACCGTGGTATAACACCCCCAACACGAATGACGCTATAGGTAAAAGGATTCTCCTTGAAAGGCCTCCATGGCCTTGTAAATATTCAAAACCTTATGAATAGGCTCTTGGAGCCAAAATCCCCTTTCATGATATGAGCACCAAGGCATTCATAGCCTATGTAGCGCTCGGTGCCGAAATCCCCTTTCATGACATAAGCGCTAAGACATTCATAGCATGTGTAGTGCTCGAGGTCAAAACCTCCTTTTATGATATGAGTGCTAAGGAATTCATAGGCTATGTAGCGCTCGGGGCCAAACTCACCTTTCATGATATGAGCGCCAATGCATTTACAGCCTGTCTAGCTCTTTAGGGTTAAAACCACCCCATCTTTACATGTGAAAATCGCCAATACATGAGCGCATGGGGTTGAAACCCCCTCTTCACATGTGTAAAAGTGCCAATACATGAGCGCTTGGGGTCGAAACCCCCTTTTTACATGTGAAAAGTGCCAATACATGAGTGCTTAGGGTTGAAACCCCCTCTTCACATGTGTAAAAGTGCAAATACATAAGCGCTTGGGGTCGAACCCCCCTCATTACATGTGTAAAAATTCCAATACATGAGCGATTTGGGGTTGAAACCCCTTCCTTACATGTGTAAAAGAGCCAATACATGAGCGCTTGGGGTCGAAACCCCCTCTTTATGTGTGTAAAAATGCCAATACAAGAGTGCTTATACACTTAAGCGGCCCTCGTGGTCTGTCAAGCGCGTGGGGTCAAACCCCACACACACATAAACACTCAAGGATCATATCCTTGCATACACTTGAAAGGCATCAATGGCTTGCCAAGCGCTTGGGGTCAAACCCCACATATGCATAAGGACTCAAGGATCATATCCTTGCATATATATATATATATAAGTGCTTTGGGTCAAACCCCCTCTTACATAAGCGCTAATGGATCAAAATCCTTACATGCACTCGACATGCAAGTCCTCGACTAGGGGGTTGTGCGCCCAACATAAACGTTGCTATAGGTCTTAGGGTGCCTCATACTTTTAAGGAAGTCGGGGACGCCTTTGTCAAACACCACGATGGCTTTAGGGGCTTGAAGATACCTTTAAAAAATGCCGTGATGATTTATAAACAAAAGGGTCAAATCCCTTACATATATAGAAAGATACCACGAGGGCTTGTAAACGAAAAAGGTTGAACCCCATACATGTATCTAAAAATGCCTCAAGGGCTTGAAAATAAAGGGGTCAAAATCCCATTCTTATGATTAAGCGCTTAAAGGATAAAGAACCTTTGTACATACTCGAGGGGCCTTTGAGTATTGTTAAGTGCTTAGGGGGTTGAAATCCCCTTTAATGAAAATAAGCGCTTGGGGTCGAAATCCTCTTTCATGAAAATAAGCGCTTGGGGTCAAAATCCCCTTCCATGTAAAAAACCGCTTGGGATTGAAAATCCCTTTTACATGTATAAGTACCAGTGATAAAAACCTGGTAATAATCGAAGGGCCTCCAGGGCTCGTCAAGCGCTTGAAGCCGAAATCCCCAACATATATGAGCTCTTAGGAATTCAATAATTGAAAACACTCGAAAGGTCTCTGTGGCTTATCTAGCACTCGGGGCCGAGATCACCTACATATATAAGCGCCGAGGGATTAAACCCCTCAAAATAATCAAAATTGGCTTCGATCAGCCTTTTATTTTTGAGTCTTAACTCAAAATGGGCTTCGATCAGCCTTTCATTCTCGAGTTTCAGTTCGGTAGTCCTTCTATCCTGAGATTCGGCATAACCAAATATTGGCTTCAATCAACCTTTCATTTTTGAGTCTCCAACTCGAAATGGGCTTCGATCAGCCTTTCGCTCTCGAGCTTCAGCTCGAAATTTGCTTAGATCAGCCTTTCATTTTTGAATCGCCAGCTCGAAATGGGTTTCGATCAGCCTTACACTCTTGAGCTTCACCCCAAAATTGGCTTCGATCAGCCTTTCATTTTTGAGTTGCCAGCTTGAAATGGGCTTCGATTAGCCTTTCGTTCTTGTGCTTCTATTCGTATTTGGCTTTGATCAGTCTTTAATTTTGGAGTCTCAACTCGAAATGGGCTTCGATCAACCTTTCATTCTCGAGTTTTGGCTATGTAGTCCTTCTATCTCGAGATTCAACACAACTTGAAATTGGCTTCTATTAGCCTTTCATTTTTGTTGCGCCAGTTAAAAATGAGCTTCGATCAACCTTTCACTCTCGAGCTTCAGCCTGAAATTGGCTTCGATCAACCTTTCATTTTTGAGTCACCACCTCAAAATAGGCTTCGATCAGCCTTTCGTTCCTGAGCTTTAGCCCAATATTGGCTTCAATGAGCTTTTCATTTTCGAGTCGCCAGCTCGAAATGGGTTCGATCAACCTTTTGCTCTCGAGCTTCTACTTGAAATTGGTTTCAATCAGCCTTTTATTTTTGAGTCTCAACTCAAAATGGGCTTCGATCAGCATTTCATTCTCGACTTTCGGCTCGGTGGTCCTTTAATCTTTAGATTCTGCACAACCTGAAATTGGCTTCGATCAACCTTTCATTTTCTAGTCGCCAGCTTGAAATGGGCTTCGATCAGCCTTTTGTTTTTGAGCTTCTGCTCAAAATTGGCTTCGATTGGCGTTTCATTTTTGAGTCGCCAGTTTGAAATGTGCTTCAATCTGCCTTTTGCTATCGAGCTTTTGCACAAAATTGGCTTCAATAAGCCTTTCATTTTTGAGTCTCAACTTGAAATGGGCTTCGATCAAGCTTTCAAGCTCGAGTTTCAGCCCGATGGTCCTTCTATCTCGAGATTTGGCATAGACCAAATTGGCTTCGATCATCCTTTCATTTTTGAGTCGCTAGCTTTTGCTCTCTAGCTCTGCTTGAAATTGGCTTGGATTTACCTTTCATTTTTAAGTCTCAACTCAAAATGGGCTTCGATAAGCATTTCATTCTAAATTTTTGGCCTTGTGGCCCGTCTATCTCGAGATTTGGCACAACCCAAAATTGGCTTCGATCAGCCTTACATTTTTGAGTTGCAGCTCAAAATAGAGCTTCGATAAGCCTTTCATTTTTTAGTCTCAACTAAAAATGGGCTTCAATCAGCCTTTCATTCTCAAGTTTCTTCCTGGTGGTCATTCTATCTCGAAATTTAGCACAACTGGAAATGGGCTTTGATCAACCTTTCACTCATAAGCTTTTGCTCCAAATTTCCTTCAATTAACCTTTCATTTTTGAGTTTCAGCTCAAATTGGCTTCGATCAACCTGTCACTCTCAAGTTTCAGCCCGATGGTCCTCATATCTCGACAAATGATCACATGAGAGAATAGTATATGAAAAAATCATATATGTAGCACCTATTCAGGAAACCAAGCGTCATATCGAGAACTAAACGAGTCCTCCCGAAGGCTCCTAAGGTATCAACCTATATCGAGAACCTCTCAGACCTCGAATGACCTTTGATTTTTTGGGGGCTTCTTGATAGTGCATAAATCTTCAGTGGCCCAATAATATTGGATCACAAGCTAAAATAATGAATAGTCATATAATATTAACAATTGGGCCTGCTTGGCCCAATAGGGTTGAAGGGTAATCCCATAAAACCCTAGGGTTGCTAGAGTATATATACTCAGGTATGTCTTCTATTACAGATTATGCTTTGTTATTCCTTATTACTCATATTGGGGCTGACTTTACCATCAAAGACTCTCCCTATCGAGGGCTTTTTTTACAGGTCACGGTGAAGGGATTGGCGGCGCTGCGTAATCAGGTTTTATGTAGCATCATTATACGTGCTAATACTAAAGGTAAAAATGATTTGAATTCCAATTAATATCTATTTATGTGTATCATTTTGATTCCCGATATTTCTATTAATCGGACATAATTTTTGTAAAAGTAAAATATGAGTTTTTAAAGGTATATGCAAGTTTTATTCAACAGACATAATATGAATTCAAATTAAAATATTTGTTTTTTTAATGCCAAGATAGTATAAATAGATGTGGCATGATTTTAAAGAATAAAAATCTTCAAATAAGATATCAAGAAGTTAGGCAAAAAAAAAATTAATGAAAGGTATTTATCTTTCATTATTAATTTATGTAACATAGAGTATTTATATTCCCTAAATTTAAATTTGTATCAATTTTGTATTTTCGTTTCCACTAGCTTGTCTTTAACATTTGATTTTTTATCCTTTAAATGAAATAACTTGCTATGATTTGTTATTTTGATGATCGATTCGGAAAAAAAATTATATTAATTTTGGTCCCCCTATATGACATTTCTGGTTCTGCTCTTGCCTCCATCTGCTGTCGCCACCTGCTGTCGCCGTCCACCGCCACCTACTGCCGCTATCACCCGTGTTGCATGCGCGAGTCTTCTTCTTTAATGATGTGCATGGATCTTACGCGCCTGAAGGAAAGCTGCAGCAATGTCATCGCCTCGTTGTTGCTGTCATTATTGCCTTGCCTTCTGCAAACCCTAGCACTATCGTTGTTGCCTTGCTCCGCCGAGGACTTGTTGTGGAAGTTTTGTCGTTGCTACACCTACGTCCTCCCCCGTCTCATCGATCTCGGCGCAGAAAAAGAAGAAGCGATTGTCCTAAACTTCCCCCGATCTTCGGCCCACGGTGGTTTCGAATCCAAAGCTTCTGATTTTAGTCGATTCTGCACCAGTGCCACCACGACTCTGCAACCAGAGTGGCGGAAGAAGAATAATATCAGACGCTGAAACCCTAGCTCCACCGGTGATAATTGTGACGGCCCCTAGCTCCGCCAGTGTGGTGTAATCACGATGCCGGTGAGATGAGGTGTAACTACGATGCTGGTGAGGTGCCCTAACTCCGCCTCGACGCCGACGGAAGAAGAAGAAACACGGTGGCAGAGCTGTGACGCAAACAACGATTACTGATTATATTGATCGGAGAAGGAGGGAAGAAATGAAAAAAATGAAAATTCTGTGATATATATGATATATTGATAATTGCAGAGTAGGTCCCTAAATTTATTAGCATATTTTTTAAAAATCCCCATCCCGATTGAAACTTATAATAATTACACAATAAACCCTAGCATAAACTTTAGGCTGGCTAAAACAAGACTTTGTGAAAATTGTAAAGATTAATAGTTTTTTAAAGAAAATTTTAGTGAAATTGTTGGACTTACTCTTATGTAGTGGAGTTCGATATGGGTTTTTATTACTTTTTTTTCCTTCACCTTTTAAAATGTCATACTCCCCGCGTTCCACGGAAAATGAGATGTTTTCTATTTTCGCTTCTCCTAACTAAAATGACATATTTTAAAAATTATCTAAAATGACAAAGAATATGTTGTACATTCCCAAAATGTTCTCTTTAACTTTAACAACTTTTAGACTGGAGTAAACGCCTCCCAAAATATCCTTAATTTTCTATAACTATTCCTTGCCACAGTATCTCTCCTAAAAGATTGGTCCAAAAGTAAACATGTCATTTTACATGGGACGGAGGGAGTATATTTTTACACTATCTACGTCCCAACAAAAATGGCACATTTTAACTTTTCTAAGTCAAACTGAACCAATTTTAACCATTAAATTCTATTATATGTGCAAGACTATTATTATGTTATATGTGGTTGGATTTATCATAATGTATATTTTCATATTATTATTTTTAAAGATTTTTTTACACTTATAAATAAAAATATTAATAATTGAAAATTAATTTGGTTGACTTTCAAATTTAAAATGTTCCATTTTTATTGAACCGGATGTAGATTATATTTTTAGAAGTTGAAGACAGATCTTGAACCAAAGCTACATGAGATAACTTTCAAAGCAACATACTAGTTGCATTCATAAGATGTTAAAAGGCTATATGGGTGTGATTCCATTGTTATACTTCCACCACGTGTTATTACAAAATTGGCCAGGAATTCGAACAGCCAGAAAAATAGGAAATATATAAGACTAAATTATTTTTTTAGTCCTCTATAAAGTATCTTATATCATGTTTTGGTCTTCATTTGCAAATCATCCCTTAAACAGTACCAAAAAATTTTCAAATAATTTTTTCGGTCCCCAATCCCAGTTGCATGCCAGTTTTCTGGTTTACCGGCGCATGTTCCAGACACGTGGTATTTTTTTTGGTAAGGGCAGGGATAATTTAGTAATTTTACAAAATAAAAATGTTTTCCATTTCTACCACCAACCACCACCTTTGCCACCAAATCCGCCACCACATTCGCCACCTGCCACCACATTCCCACCACATTCCACCACCTTAACCACCACATCCGCCACCACATCCCCACCACAAGCCACCACATTCCACAACCTTCGCCACCACATCCGCCACAACATTCCCACCACCATCCACCACATTCCCACCACCAGACACCACACCCCATTACATCCCACCACATTCCCACCACCAGCAACCACATTCCAACACCTTCGCTACCACATCTGTCACCACATTCCCACCACCAGCCACCACATCTGCCACCAACCACCACATTCCAACCACATTCCCACCACCAGCCACCACATATGCCACCAACCACCACATTCCCACCACCAGCCACCACATTCCACCACCTTTGCCAACACATCTGCCACCACATTCCCACCACCAGCCACCACATCCACCACTAGCCACCACATTCCCACCACATTCCCACCACTAGACACCACATTCCCACCACCAGCCACCACCAACCATCAGATCTGCCACCACATTCCCACTGTCAGCCACCACCTCCGCCACCCACTCCACCCCATCTTTCCTCATACCCTAGCGCTGCTCATCCAAGCACTGGAAAATTCAAGACTTCAAATCACCACCCTCGATTCACCACCACCCCCAATTCAAATCACCAAAACCCCAAATTACAGATGTGGATTCCTTGTACCTGAAACCCTAGCCTTGTACGCCGGCGGAGGAGGCCTGTGCTAGTGGAAATGAAGGCCAGCGGTAGAAACAGAGGGACATTGGCGTCAGGAAGGGCGAAGATGCCGGGAGGATGCAAAGATGATAGGTTAACGACGACGGGAGAAAGGCGAAGACGACGGGATCCATCTACTACCTCCGGGACTCATGGGCCACGACGTCCAACTCTGGCTTCGGCAAGATCCCTTAGTCATGACTCTGGGGAACGGTTGGGGCTGATATGCCGGAGCCACCATTCCATCTTTGTGAAGCTCAATAGAGCGGCAATTGGGAACAACCGAGCGGTGGTGATGGAAAGGGTGATGGCAGCGAAGAAAGGGACACGGTGGTGATGGAGAGAAAATGGAAACAGAGAGAATGGACTAAATTAACAAATGGAAAACATTTTTATTTAGTAAAATTACTAAATTACCCCTGTCCTTATCGGAAAAAATGTCACGTGTCCGGCACCTGCACAGGTAAACCAGAAAACTGGTCTGAAACTAGGATTGGAGACAAAAAAAATTATTTGAAAATTATTGGTAACTGTCTAAGGGTTAATTTACAAATGAGGAACAAAATATAGTATAAGATACTTTGTTAGGGACCAAAAAAATAATTTATTCAATATATAAAGAGACACAAGAGATCGACGACACAACAGGTGTCGCCAACTCCCTCCACCTGGCACGTGCGCAACATAAAAGCTCGTCTCACTTGCCGAGTTCCGTGTATGAATTTGAAATTTTGCTTCCTGTCTCACCCTCTGACATGGCAGGTCCCACTTTTCCTGTTCTACTTTTTTCTTCTTCTTGCACCCAATTGGCGACAGAGTAAAGTAAATGTCGATTTTGCCTATCACACGTTTTCTGGGAAATATTTTTGCAACCTCACCGTGGTGGGTGGAAATAGTCTACAATTGAGCCGCTGGTTTATTTTCCTTGTGTAGCTCCGCCGGCACCCATGCAACTTCGGAAGCCTGTTTTTTCTTCTCTACAGAGTTGCATCTGTACCACGTGTTTTCTTGGAACCTTGTAAATTTGTGGAGGCATCGCATAGAGTAAACTTCAACGACGCTTGAGTCTGGGACATCGTCTTCCTTCTACGAGCAGAGGTAAGATATTCGTTTCCAAGAATTTGGTTCAGTGTATTTTCATTAATGTTTTGGATTGGTTCATAGTAATCATCCTCTAATGGAGTGAAAATTGGGTGAATGTTATTTTATGGAGTAGCTTAATTAATGTTCGTATTTGTAGAAATAATAGCACAAAAATGTTGTGTATGCTACTCTCCTTGCAGATGTCTGGATAGTTTCCTTTCAACATGGACATAACCTTTTTGAGTCGGTAATCTGGGACTGGCAATGAGCTTGAGTGCCCAAAATTGGCAGCTCATTTGAATGTGGTTCCCGATGAAACAAATATTGCTGCTGAGGAAGTTGTAGGAGATGAGGGCGAAGGGCAAATGAATTCTGAGGAAGATGTTAGCGCCGATAGTGGAAGTGGGACTGGTATTGGAAATGGGGCAGCCAATGTTATACACATTGTCGAGAATATGGCTGATGCAAGCCCGGGAAATCTTCCGTTAAACGTCAACAACGATGAGGATGAATGGATGAACAATGACAGAATGCAGTTTGTTGAAGACAGAGGTGACATCGTGTTAAGAGCTACGGAAGATAACACTGTAGGGCATGGTTCGGCTCCCTGAGGTACTAGTCCGCCTGGGAGTGTAGTTGTGGCTAAACCAATAGTGGGAATGGAATACCACACAAGTGAAGAGTTTGTCGCTCATGTCCACTGCTATGCCTATTCTCTAGGTTTTCAAGCTCGCATTAGAAGCTCTGACAAATGGTGCAAGGTCCTGCGGATAACGCAACTGGTGGGCTCATCAAGAATTTTTGGTACCGGAACCACGACTGGATCTGTATGACACGTCAAAAAGCTGGTTCATTCATATCTAGATCAACTTGTCCAACACATCCCACTAAAATGTGCAAGACTGGTTGCAAGTATATGGTCAACGCACGGTGGAATAGCCCACGGGATACCCCATGGAGGATTGTAGTGGTTGTAGACTCCCACAACCATGTATTAGATCCCATTGATTCCCAACATTTGAGCGGGTACCGGAGAATTAGTCTGTCTGAATAGAGGCTAGTTTTGGAGCATAAAAGTTCTACTATGTCTACACCTCACATCTATAACATTTGTTCCCCTAAATACAAGGGGTATAGCACCGTACCCTTCAGTGAGATAGAACTTAGTAATTTCCTATATTACAAGTCAAGGGAAGTTATGAAAAATAGTGATTTTTCTGCGATGGAAGTTCATTTCAAGAAAATAATGGAAGAAAGTCCTGGCTTCTGCTATGAGTACGCCAATCCAGGCGTAGACAGGCTAAAGAATGTATTTTGGGCTGATTCCTGGCATAGATAGGCTTACAATGAGTTTGGTGATGTAGTGACATTTGACACTACATTCACATCCAATCGCTATCTGATGTCGTTTTCACCGTTCATTTGCGTAAATCATAATAGAATGCCAATGATTCTCGGTTGTGAGCTTATTGGTAAGCAGGACATCAAAACATTTGTTTGGTTATTCAACGTGTGGAACAAGTGCATAGGGAAGGACCCATCATGCATCCTTACCGACCAAGACAAAGCAATAGGTACCCAATTATCTTAAATTTTATTAGTGAATGAATTTCTTAGTTCTGCTTTCTATGTTCCCAAACCGTATACATATATTAGCATTGTTGATGTTGTGCTTGTTCTTCATTTTAAACTGTAGATGTCGAGTGTGTGTCCTATTGTTAAGGAATTAGAATTAGAAATGTATTTTTACCATAATTGTAGATGTAATTGTATTCTATTACCTTTTCCTATCTTGTATAGGTATCCTGTACTACTATATAATGCATCATGAATTCATGAATACAAACATAGATTATTACCCTTATTTTCTACATGGTATCAGAGCCTAAAATCCTGAACCTACGAACCTAAATTTTCCATCTTGAATTTCCCGTAAATTGTCACCGTCGTCCGTGCAAGTTCTTCGTGCGCCGCTGATCCAAATTACCTTTCCGCTGTTAGTTTTACAAAAAAAAAACCTTGCCTCTGCCAGCCGAGACTTTCCGCCACCGCCTCAACCTCGATGCACCGGTCCAATTTGTTACCGCGCGGAGATCGTTGCGCCGATCCAAGCTTGCTTGACGTTACAATTTTGCTCGGCGATCCAAGCTTGCTCACCGTCCGGCCACCGGTCCGTCTCTCTGCTTACACGGTTGTGCCAACACCGATGCCGGTCCAAGCTTCCTCGTCGTCGACTGGTGTTGCACCGACGCCGAACGACAAATCAGTTAACAGATGCGCGCGTGAGATTCACGCGCGCGCCATATCAGCAGTGCGTGAAACCACACACGGTTGTCTTCAGACGCATCCTTGCCCTCAGCGCGCATATCTCCACGCGCCTGTTTCTCCATGTGGACCATCTGTTGTTTGTTTCCTCTTTCTCCAGCATTATTGCAAGAATTTATTTATTTATTTTACTTATACATCTACCCTTGGTTGCCATTTGTGTTATGGCTCTTTTCGCCAGCGTAGTAACGTCGCCGCAAGGGTTTGCGGTGGCCGCCTCCTCTGGTCTACCTACACAATCTGATTTTGGTCCTGATCTGTCTGATGCCCAATGGAGTACGACCATTAATTTATTTAATCAGTTTTATTCGTTATCTGACCATGGGTCAGGTAAGTCTACTTTACCCTGGATTCTTGATTCAGGAGCCTCATATCATATGACTGTTGACAAGGGTTCTCTTACTGATATTGCTACCACTACCAATACTGTGAATGTTATACTACCTGATGGATCTGTGTCATCTGCTACACAATATGGGTCTATTTTTTTTGGCGATGTCACCCTTACTCATGTGCTCTACATACCTACTTTGCGAATCAATTTATTATCATGCTCTAGATTGTTATCTGCCTTAAAATGTCTAGCCTTGTTTACTGAAAATTCTTGCATTTTACAGAAAATCAGTATGGGGATTGTGATTGGCGTGGGTGAACAGCAAGGGGGGGCTATTGGCTTCGTCTGTTGGATACTCGCATTCGTCCTCATATCCTGCAGTCTATTCCGACAGTTGCTTCGGTTTCTTCATCCGATTTATGGCATCAACGTTTTGGTCATCCATCATCTACGGTGTTTTCCTCTATTCCTACTCTTGATTTTAGCACAAATCAAACTACTATACCTTGCTCTGTATGTTATAGAGCAAAACAGACTAGACATAGTTTTCCATTGAGTTCTACAAATGCTACGACATTATTCGAATTAGTACATTGTGATGTTTGGGGTCCTTATAGAACTCCATCTTCTAGTGGTGCATTTTATTTTCTTACAATAGTTGATGATTATTCCCGAGCTGTTTGGGTTTATTTATTAGTGACTAAGTCAGAAGTAGCTTCTAGATTTTTGGAATTCTGTGCTCTGGTCAAGAATCAATGGGGTTGAACTATACTATGTGTCCGTGCTGACAACGAGATTGAATTTTTACCTTTGAGATCTCATTTTGCTGCATCTGGGATCATTTATGAGACATCTATGGTTGATACACTATAGTAAAATGGTAGAGTTGAACGAAAGCATCACCATTTACTCAACGTGGCACGTGCCTTGCGGTTCCAAGCCAGTCTTCCTATTGAATTTTGGGGAGAATGTGTTCTTATTGCCGCTTACCTGATTAACCGAACACCGACACAACATCTCAATGGTCGCACTCCCTTTGAGTTGCTCTATGGGCAAGCTCTGAATTACTCATCATTAAGATTTTTTGGATGCTTGTGTTTTGTTGCTCATGTTCCCAGATATCGTAACAAGTTTGCACCAAGAAGTCAGCAGTGTCTGTTTCTTAGTTATCCTGCCGGAAAGAAAGGTAATCGCCTTTTTGACTTGGAATCCTGTGTGATCTTTACCAGTCGGGATGTTAATTTCCTTGAAGACCAGTTCCCATATTCTACAACTCTAACATCTACTTTTTCCGATGAACCCGGCGGCGTCACCACATCACCACCGGTTTCCTCCTCCTTGCTGCCGGAGTCGCACGGAATTTTTATTCCGCTAGCCGCTGCCAATCCTTTGCACCGGTCATCGCCGAACCACCGCCATCTGCCGGTCAGCTACTGCCGGCTCATCACTGCCGTCCGCCACCAGCCGTACGCCACCATACGCCGCTAGCCAATCGCCGCCAGCTGCTGTAGGTCAACTGCCGTCTTCCGCCGCTGACCAGTGACCACCGGTCCCCGTCGGCCAGTTTCCGCCAGTCACCGCTGGCCAGCCACCGCCGGTCGCCATAGGTCATTCACCGCCGGTCGCCACCGGCCAGTCACCGCCAATCGCCGCCTGCCAATCTCTGTCGTCCGTCGCCGGTCCTCATCCACCGGCCACCGCCAATGTTACATCCTCGGCATCTACTTTACCACATTTTCTGGTACCGGATAGTTCCGCTACCACCTTGCCACCTACCAGACAGAGTGTTCGATATCGCCGACCGCCGTCTTACTTGGCAGATTACAATTGTAATGATTATGCTTTTGCTCTTACTACTGAAAACCCCTCCTTTCGACTATGTTCCCTCATGCGCCGTCACTTTCCTCAGGTGTTCTCTATCCCCTTACTGATTATGTAAACTGTGATAATTTTTCTAGTATGCATTCTAGATTTTGGGTGCTGTACATCTAGTGCAGATCCCACTACTTATTCTGAGGCTTCCCAGCATGCTCATTGGAGAGATGCTATGGCGGAGGAACTTACTGCACTAGAACGCAATCAGACATGGACTTTGGCTCCTCTACCTTTACATAAAAAGGCCATTAGGTGCAAGTGGGTCTACTGGACGAAGTTCCGGTCTGATGGTACTATTGAACGTCATAAGGCGCGCCTAGTGGTTCTTGGGAATCGCCAGGTGGAAGAAGTTGATTATACTGAGACCTTTGCTCCAGTTGCGAAGATGAGTTCTGTTCGTTTATTCCTGTCTGTTGCAGTTATTCGTGATTAGGAACTGCATCAGATGGATGTCCACAATGCTTTCCTGCATGGTGATTTGAATGAGGAGGTGTTCATGCACCCCCACCTGGCTATGCTGTGCCCCATGGACAGGTTTGTCACCTTCAGAAATCTCTTTATGGTCTTCATCAGGCTTCTAGAAATTTGTTTGCTAAATTGGATCAGGCTTTACGAGCATTTGGATTTGTTCACAGTAAGGCCAATTACTCTCTATTGGTTTTTTCTCATGGATCAGTTTCTTTACATGTTCTGGTTTATGTGGATGATTTGGTTATCGCTGGTAGCTCTTCTTCGCTCATCTCTGAGTTGAAAAAGTACTTAAGTTCCTGTTTCCATATGAAAGATCTTGGTCTCCTTAAGTATTTTTTGAGCATAGAGATTGCTAGAAGACCGAAGGGGATGTTTCTTTTGCAAAGGAAATAAGCTTTGGACATTTTATCAGATATTGGTTTATCTGCCTCTAAACTGACAGACCGATGGAGCAACAACATGATTTGGCTCGTGTTGAAGGTCCAGCCTACCATGACCTGGAGCAGTATCGACGCCTGGTTGGGCGTCTGATATACCTGACTATTACTCGTCTTGAACTTAGCTATTCAGTTCATACTCTTGCGCAATTTATGAAGTCTCCTTGTGTTCCTCACTGGAAAGCTGCTGTTCGTGTGTTGCACTGCTTAAGGGTCATCCTGGTCAAGGTTTATTTCTATCTTCTCACGGTACGTTACAATTGACTGCTTACTGTGATTCAGATTGGGCTGCATGCCCGATTACTAAGTGTTCTCTCTCTGGTTATTTTGTAATGATGTGTGATTCTCCGGTTTCTTGGAAGACTAAGAAGCAGCCTACTGTTTCTAGGTCTTTTGCTGAAGCGGAATATTGTGCTATGGCGGTTACCTGCTGTGAGTTGTTATGGCTTAAATCTTTACTGAAGGGCTTGGGGGTTTTGAACTCCTCTCCTATGCGATTGTTTTGTGACAGTCAATCTGCTCTTCATATTGCAGCAAATCTGGTGTTTCATGAACGCACGAAGCACATTGAAGTTGGTTGTCATTTTGTCCGAGATCTTGTTCAATCTGGCACTATTGTTACTCAACATATCCGTACGATTGACCAACCTACGGATTTGTTCACTAAGGCTCTCAGACGTAACCAGTTTCATTCTTTGCTTGGCAAGTTGGGCATTTTCAATCCCCATGCTCCAACTTTAGGAGGAGTGTTAAGGAATTAGAATTAGAATTGTATTCTTACCATAATTGTAGATGTAATTGTATTCTATTACCTTTTCCTAGCTTGTACAGGTATCCTGTACTACTATATAATGTATCTTGAATTCATGAATACAAACATAGATTATTACCCTTATTTTCTACATCTATCATTGGAAATTAATTTATAGTATATATATGTATTTTTTGTTGTTGGTAATTACATGGGTCGGTTTTAATTAATGTATTTTCATCTTTTCATCTTGGTGGTCATCTTTGTTATCATACAGGTAATTAAGGCCATTGAAATCGTGTTTCCAGAGTCGAAGCCTCGGTGGTGCATCTGGCATATAGTGCGTAACTCGTAGAAGAATTTAGAGTGTCTAACCAATTAACAAGTATTTCCAAGGGAGATGATAGGAGCACTGCACGATTCATTTTCTATTGAGGATTTCAAATATCGGTGGAAAAAATCCTAGTAAAGCACAATCTGCTGGGGAATTTTCGAATGCGTGACATATATGAGAAGAGGGAGAAATGAGTTCCAGTTTATTTTAGGTCAGATTTTTGGGCTGGATGTCATCAACATAGCAAAGCGAACCCATGGATAATTCTTTTTAAGGGGTACATCAACATAAACACAAAATTGACAATCTTTGTTCAGTGGTATGTGCAGGAAGTTGCAAGAGGATTAAAGAGGAGGATGAAGCGACATTCAACAGCAATAACCTCCGGTCTAGGGAGACACACATCCGTCACTTTGAAGCTACGTTCGAGAAGTTTTTCACCTGTGAAAAATTTATGGAGGTTCATACAGAAATGATCATGATAGCCGACAATAGCGGATCAAAAGTCAGCGATGTTGATGGCGTGGTTATGTACGATGTTACTGTAAAGAAATTCAGACTAGAATGGACCAAGAAATGGAAGTTTACATCAAGCTTGATAGGAATACTTTGGAAATCAGTTGTGATTGCAAGAATCTCGAGTTTTACGGGATTCTATGTTCACACACACTTAGGGTCTTCTAGGAGGAGGATGTAAGGGATGTACCCGAGAAGTATGTGTTTCACAGGTGGCAAAAAGATACTCCAAGAAAGTATTTGAAAGAGAAAAATCCATTATCCACACTCCTATTGGTTTTAGCAGATATGATGCAATGCACAAGGTTCGCGAAGACATTTGTGTAATTTTGATGAACAAAGATGAGTTTTACTCCGAAGATTTGAGGCTTCTCTGGAAATTGAAGTTATAGCTAGATTTAAAGACACGGAACTGTGATAGTATACGAATCAATTTTTGTGAAAGGAATGGGGTGAGTTTATGGTAGGAAAGCTGTGGATGTTCTTGAAGATGTTGCATCCAGAAGGCAACTTTGGAACAAAGAAAACCCTGAATTGGTGAAGGATCCTATAGACAGAAGGGACATGGACAGATGAAACAAAAGAATTCGTATTTAGATTGTGGGGGACGAGGGGGGGGGGGGTGGTGGAAACTTGTAGTAGTAGAGCGGGAGAAGTAGTACTCTAAACTCAAGTCCTTCCTGGCTCAGTTTGAACCATAGTACTGGTACAAACCCACTGAGGCAGGTATGCTGGAAGGAATATAATGTAGCTAATGTTATACAGTACTTAGAAACAAAAATTAGCCAAACAATACTAGTTTTCCAGTCCTTGGTGTGCAGATGTATATGGGAAACTAGATTAGTCCAGGTGATGGGGAAATTGGAAGTTCAGGATATGTAGGAGCTTAAGCACAAGACAATGTATCATACATTCCCAACTATTCCAATCCACAATGGAGGTATTAAATAGAAAGGTAGGATTTGATCGATTATTCAATTGTTTGGCGTCACAATGAATTCACATGTTAAGATTTTTCTTTTTAAAATGGCTATCAAGTAGTATGATTACATCCCCAGATACTGCTCAATGAGAGTGTAGCATCTCAATTTCAATGCTATTTGTTGGCTGCCATGATAATAAAAGGGAGTTGGATCTGAAATATTTCCATACACTTTTCTTATCTTTCTTCATTCATTTCAAAGCATTTGTGGCTTTCAAAATCATTTATATTTTGAGTTTGATTGTGGTAGTTTAGATCTAGTATCTTAGGGATATTTGTAAGCGTATTGACTGTTGACTTGTGAGACTCTTGCATTCATTTACTTTATACTATTGCTATCATTATTTCTTGGTCCTAAATTTTAATGATTATGCATGTTTCATGTTAGTGTGTAAAACTAATGGATTCCATAGTATGATTTAGGACTAGGCACATGAATGAACCTAGGAGTATTTTGTCTTTTTGTCAAGTTTGGTGAAAGGTCAATGTAAAGGTCGTGTTTAGGAGTGACAACTATTGATGATTATTGATTCTTTGTGTGAATTAGGTTAGAAGAATTAATTGAATTAGGTTATGAACGATGCGGTGTGACCCGACCACATATTGTTGTGGCATTATATAAATCTTGCTAGGGTTGTAGTCTAGTTCTGAAAGGCATGTCTCGTGTTTGCAGTAAACTAATCCGGATAAAATTACAGGTGGCAATTAATGAGACACCAATGCTCTTGGTCGTAAAAGTATACATCGTTGTAGTGGGTGTTCCGGGTGGAGGTCCGGGTGTAATACTTCTCTTGTGGAAGTTCCCGGGGGAAATTAATGACAAAATCTTTCTTGAAAATATGCGCATCATACTCGTCTAAAGAGGCCAAGCTTTGATTTGTTTTTTTTAACCCGGCTCAATATCTATATACCTTAGTAGGAGCATCCTCATTCGACATCCCAAATCCACAGCCCATTCTTTCGTATTTAACAAAACACTCAAATTATTAAGGTAGCTATAAACATCCTCCAAATCTATAGTACACACCTTCAGAGCCTCTTCCAAGCCACCTTCAAAGATAACGTGAGGTGAATCACCGTCCTGACCCACACCACTGTGTCAATCAGAGTCAAATGACCCAGGTCTCTCTTTACAACTATAGGATACTTTGCCACAAACCCCTTATACTAAACATCACTATCTTCTTTTGCCACCTTCTTCAATCCCTTTTGATTAAACCCATACCCACCCACCAGAGACATATATTCCCCGCCTAATGGTACAACCGCTCAACCGACATCAGGAACACCCTATATATCATCCCTATTGTATGAACATTCACCCACATATACGCCCATGCATGACATATAATCCTTGATGAAAAACATTCCTGAATAAAACACACAAAAACATTAGAAATCACTAACACCTCTTTTCAAATAATAAGTTACTAAAAAAACTCATTTCCATTTACAGTTCACCAAAAATTCATTACATAAAATCTATCAATCTACAAGCTAGAATACCTTATCACTAGTTGACTTGCCAGTGCCGTTGGTAAAAAAATACAATTCAAATTCATTGCCCTTCTTCAACTCGTTAATAGCCCCCAGTCTGCTTAGTTTGAGTCAATCCAGCTGGAGGGTCAAACTCCATAGTACCACTAGTCTTATCGATGATATCAATAGCCAGATAAAGATCCAATATACATTTTCCTATCTCCCCTATCTACAGAAATGACACCATCTTACCCAGTTCTTTGATCAAACGAAAAAGATGACCATCATCCTCAACCTTTCTTTTTTAAAAAATTTGCATCCACTGCACGCTTCACCCCCTCTAATGCCTCTGCTATTGAAACTTCATCCCCCAACCCAGAGATATTCAAATTAGGATTCTTCTCATAAATGCTTACCCAGGAGTTACACCACTCCACCTTTGTTATTTTCGCATACATATATGCAAATAAATAAAAGAACCCATGTTTCTTCACTAACCTATTAACCAAGACATGAAGATAATATGGATGAGGTAGTCTACTCTCTTTTAGATCATCAACACATCTTTAAAAGCATCATTCTCCTGAAAAATACTCTGAATCTTGGCCAATTCCATCTTAAGATCCACGCCAGCATTTAGACTTTGTTCCAATTGCGCCCCTACTGAAGCTAACCTCTCAAGTAGAACACTAATATTAATTGCATAGTTAATGACACATTGAACAAAGGATGCCATAACACCTTCTACATGTGAACCAAATCACAAACCCTTACCATTACAAGCACCACCTGACAAAATAATACACCTAAACCAAATGCCCATACCTCCTGTGATTGACACTAGTAGTTCAACAAACCCTTGGACATAAATTTCCCAACTCCTGCAGGGACTTTATTACATCAACATATGAAAAGCCCCTTGTCATCACGATAGAAGGAGTCACCAGCTTTAGTTATTTTGAGAATCTTGTAATATGGGCCTCTACTCTATCAGTCTTACGCTTGGTGCTCCGAACACCTAATGTTTCCACCAAAGTGGAGCCTTGCAGTCAACATTCCACCATATCCTTGTTAGGGTGTCCCTATTTTTCCTTCACCTTCAACTTTGAGCCACCACAACCACCTGCACGTTGAACGAAGAGCAACCCAACTTCTTTATCTGCATGACCTTTCATTGATATGCTATACAATGTCATGTCTGCATAACAGAATATTGGATACATGATAAGTACAATTCACATATATTAGTAGTAACATAGATTTGGGACAAGTGATAACCTTGCATCTCTCTAAGCCAGCCTATCTTCAGTGTAAAGGAAGCCAGTTATCTCGCAGAACTATATTCCCTCTTCAACTACATTTTCCTATTTACAGACACCTTACCATTCTACTAGGGCATTAGGTCACTTCCTACAAACCTAAAACCATGAACTTATCCTTCTAAACACAAAAATTACTAGGAAAGCCTTGCACACCTAAGCCCCTGACATAATATGGTAGAAAGTGATCCAAGACTCAGTAACCTTCACAGTATGTAGTTGATAACACAAGGAAAAAAACTCTACGTTAAAATCCTTCCCGGCCATACAACGTATCTCCCAAAAATCAACAAGTACGGCCACACCCTAAGGATGAAGTTGATCAAGAGTAATCCTTTAAGCCTTCAGCATGCCCACAATGTAATCCAGGACATGCAAGGTGAGACCATACAATAGATAATGCACAATAAAAAACCTATTGGAGGGTCCTGCAACCTCTTGCCAGCACCGGGTATCCTAACCTCACATATATCTAAAAAAATATTGATGCTCTCTCAAAATAACTATATCATTCATACTCATAACACTATCACCATCACTACTTTCTTCACTGCTTCCTTCCTCATCAATATTATCCCCATTAGGAATCAACTCATCATCAACCCGAACATCATTATAACCCGTCTCGCTACCAACGACATCTGGAATAGTAGCGGTAGACATTGACTTGTGTCGCTTATCCACCATGCTTTTGAAAGATAAAACTTTAAGACAGATAATTTACCTTCAACCCTTCAAGTAATAATTTACCATTGATTAAATAAAGTAAAACAATTTTTAGTGTTTATATATGGAAAGTCAAGTAAAAATTGAACCTGGATTAGCTAAAGTCAAACCTTAACTATTAGAGTTCATACATAGAGAATGACGAGGTTTACCGTTGATGAGTTAAAGTAAAAACTTTTCATCATTTTTTGAATATGGAAAGTCAATTTAAGGTTAACCGTTGATTAGTTAAGGTCTAACCAATGCATTAGTATGTATGGAAAGTCAAGTAAGGGGTTACCGTTGATCAATTAGTTAAGGTATAACCATTTCATAGTGTTTGTATGCGGAAAGTAAAGTAAGGGTTGATCATTGGTTAGTTAAGGTAAAAGCATTTAATTAGTGTTTACATACAGAAAATAGATGAATGATTAACCGTTGATTAGTTAAGGTATAACCATTGCATTAGTGTTTAGATATGGAAAGTCAAGTAAGGATTGACCGTTGATTATTTAAGGTCTAACCATTTCATTAGTGTTTAGATATGAAAAGTCAAGTAAGGATTGACAGTTGATTAGTTAAGGTCTAACCATTTCATTAGTGTTTATACATGGAAAGTTGAGTAAAGGTTCACTGTTGCTCAGTTAAGGTTTAACCATTTCATGAATGTTTATATCTGGAAAGTCAAGTAAAAATTGACTGTTGATTAGTTAAGGTCTAACCATTTCCTTAGTGTTTATATATGGAAAGCCAAGTAAGGGTGACAATTCATTAGTTAAGGTCTAACAATTTCATTAGTACTTATATATATATATATATATATATTTATGAAAGGTCAAGGAAGGATTGGCCATTGATTAGTTATGGTCTAACCATTTCATTAGTGTTTATTTATGGAACGTCAAGTAAGGGTTGACTGTTGATTAGTTACGGTCTAACAATTTTATTTATATATCGAAGTAAGATTGGCCACCGACCAACCTCCACTAACAGTTATTTCGGGGCCACTTTTGGTACAGATTTTCCTCATAATCATTACTTTAAGAAAGTTTGATCACATTCTTCGTTTTTATGCTAGAGGCTATTCTTATTGGTGAAAATTTGAATGAGGAAGTTATTTAAATTAATTTTTATATCTAAAACAAACATTACGACATTTGGTTTCTATTGAATTTTCGCCAATGAAAGATATATTAGTATTTATGATGTTTTTTATTGTTACCCAGTTCTTATAATGAGTTTATTTTTAGTGAAATAACCTTATTAAATACTAACACCAAATAAAGATAAAATGATTTATTTTCTTCTAAACATGCCCAATAGTTGCATGTGTTTCAGTAGCACGTAAAACATGATTGTAAACCAATAATCGATGGAAATATTTCCTAGTGGGATTTTAAATAAAATTTAACCATATAAAATTTCACCAACATGATTGAGCATCAACTTCACTGACCAGGAAGTTCTCCAAGATGTACCGTTTAACCTTTTGATTATTTTCTAAGGGAATATGAAGACACCCCATCTCCATATGTCAAACACAACTTCTCAAGAACAAGATTTTTGGTATGAATATGTCTATTGACGTTTGTTTTTTGAAATCAAACACAATAGAGGATACCACCGACCAACCTCCACCAACAGTTATTTCGGGGCTACTTTTGGTACCGATTCTCCTCATAATCGTTACTTTAAGAAAGTTTGATCACATTTTTTGTTTTTATGCTAGAGGCTCTTCTTAATTGTGAGAATTTGAATGAGGAAGTTATCAAATGAAATTTTATATCTAAAACAAACTTTACGGCATGTGGTTTCTAGTGAATTTTTGCCAATGAAAGATATATTAGTATTTGTGATGTTTCTTATTGTTACCCAGTTCTTATAATGAGTTTATTTTTAGTGAAATAACCTTATTAAATATTAATACCAAATAAAGATAAAATGATTTATTTTCTTCTAAGCATGCCCAATTGTTGCATGTGTTTCAGTAGCATGTAAAACATGATATTAAACCAATAATCAATGGAAATATTTTCTAGTGGGATTTTAAATAAAATTTCACATAATAAAATTTCACAACCATGATTGAGCATCAACTTCACTGACCAGGAAGTTCTCTAAGATGGACTGTTTAACCTTTTGATTATTTTCTAATGGGAATATGAAGACATCCCATCTCCATATGTCAAACAAAACTTCTCAAGAACCAAGATTTTTGGTATGAATATGTTTATTGACTTTTTTATTTTTTACGAAATCAAACACAATAGAGGATACCACAGACCAACCTCCACTAACAATCATTTCGGGGATACTTTTGGTACTGATTCTCTTCATAATCATTACATTAAGAAAGTTTGATCATAATCTTTGTTTTTATACTAGAAGCTCTTCTTATTGGTGAAAATTTGATTGAGTATGTTATACAAATAAAATTTTATATCTAAAAAAAAACTTTACAACATTTGGTTTCTAGTGAATTTTTGCCAATGAAATATATATTAGTATCTGTGATGTTTCTTATTGTTACCCTGTTCTAATAATGAGTTTATTTTTAGTGAAATAACCTTGTTAAATATTAACACCAAATAAAGATAAAATGATTTATTTTCTTCTAAACATGCCCAATAGTTGCACGTGTTTCAGTAGAACGTTAACATTTTCTTATAAAGTTAACATTTGGAGTTAATTATTAACTCCAAATTTAGATAAAATGATTTATTTTCTTCTAAACATGCCAGATAGTTGCACGTGTTTCAGTTGCACGTAAAACATGATTGTAAACTAATAATCGATGGAAATATTTTCAAGTTGGATTTTAAATAAAATTTACCAAATTAAATTTCACCAACATGATTGAGCATCAACTTCACTGACAAGGATTTTCTCTAAGATGGATTATATAACCTTTTTAACATTTTCTAAGGGAGTATGTAGAAATCCCATTTCCATATGTATAACTCAACTTCTTAAGAACCAAGAATTTTCGTATAAATATGTCTATTGAATTTTTTTTTATGCGAAATTTATCACAATGGAGGATGCCACCGACCAACCACCACTAACTGTTATATCAGAGCTACTTTTGGTACCGATTCTCCTCATAATCATTACCTTCAGAAATTTTTATCACAATCTAGGTTGTGATGCCAGAGGCTCTATATATTGGTGAACATTTGAATGAGGAAGTTATCCAAATGAAATTTTATATGTAAAATAAAATTTTTGGTTTTTAATTTCTAGTAAAATTTTACCATTGAAAGATATAGTAGTATTTATGATGTTTCTTATAAATACCATGTTCTTGTAACGACTTTATTTTAAGTGAAATAACCTTTTTAATTATGAGCTGCGAATTTAGATTAAATGTTTTATTTTCCTCTTAACATGCCCAATAGTTGCACGATTTTCAGTTATACGTAAAACATGATTGTAAACCAATAATTGATGGAAATATTTCCTAGTGAGATTTTAAATGAAAATTTCACCAAATAAAATTTCACCTACATGGTTGAGCACCAACTTCATTGACCATGAAGTTCTCTAAGATGTATTGTTTAACCTTTTTTTTATCATTTTTTAAGGGAATATGTAGACATCCCACCTCCATATGTAAAACACAACTTCTCAAGAACCACATTTTTTTATGAATATGTCTATTGCCTTATTTGTTTATGAGAAATGAATCACAATAGAGGATACAACCGACCAACCTCCACTAGCAGTTCTGATTCTCCTCATTATCATTAATTTAAGAAAGTTTCATCACAGTCCTGATAATTATGCTAGAGGCACTTTTTATTGGTGAAAATTTTAATGTGGAAGCTATCCAAATGAAATTTTATATCTAAAATAAAATGTACCACATTTGGTTTCTAGTGAATTTTCGCCCATGAAAGTTACAGTAGTATTTGTGATGTTTCATATTGTTAACATGTTCTTATAACGATTTAATTTTGAGTAAAATAACCTTATTAATTATTAACTTCAAATTTAAATAAAAAGATTTATTTTCTTCTAAACAAGCCCAATAGTTGCACGTGTTTCAATTCCATGTAAAACATAATTGTAAACTAATAATCGATCGAAATATTTTCAAGTTGGATTTTAAATATAATTTTACCAAATTAAATTTCACCAACATGATTCAGAATCAACTTCTCTGACAAGGAAGTTATCTATGATGGATTATATAACCTTTTTAACATTTTCTAATGGAATATCTAGATATCCCATCTCCATATGTATAACACAACTTGTGAAGAACCAAGAATTTTTATATGAATATGTCTATTGCATTGTTTTTTAATGCCAAATTTATCACAATAGAGGATACCACCGACCAACCTCCACTAACAGTTATATTGGGGCTACTTTTTGTACCCATTCTCCTCATAATCATTACTTTAAGAAAGTTTGATTACAATCTAGGTATTGATGCTAGAGGCTCTTTAAATTGGTGAACATTTGAATGAGGAAGTTATCCAAATGAAATTTTATACGTAAAATAAACATTATGATTTTTAATTTCTAGTTTCATTTTACCAATAAAAGATATAGTAGTATTTGTGATGTTTCTTATTGTTACCATGTTCTTTTTATGACTTTATTTGAAGTGAAATAACCTTTTTAATTGTTAACTGCGAATTTAGATTAAATGTTTTATTTTCCTCGAAACATGCCCAATAGTTGCATGTCTTCCAGTTATATGTAAAACATGATTGTAAACGAATAATAGATGGAAATATTTCCCAGTAGGATTTTAAATAAAATATCACCAAATAAAATTTCACCTACATGGTTGAGCATCAACTTCATTGACCAGGAAGTTCTCTAAGATGTACTGTTTAACTTTTTTTTATCATTTTCTAAGGGAATATGTAGACATCTCACCTCCATATGTCAAACACAACTTCTCAAGAACCAAGAATTTTTGTATGCACATGTTTATTGCGTTGTTTTTTTTGAGAAATCAATCACAATAGAGGATACCACAACCCAACCTCCACTAATAGTTATATTGGGGTTACCATTGGTACCGATTCTCTTCATAATCATTAATTTAAGAAAGTTTGATCACAGTCCCGGTTTTTATGCTAGAGGCTCTTTCTATTGGTGAAAACTTTAATGAGGAAGTTATCAAAATGAAATTTTATATTTAAAATAAATCACATTTGGTTTCTATTCAATTTTCGCCAATGAAAGATATAGTACTATTTGTGATGTTTCATATTGTTAACAAGTTCTTAACGGATTTATTTTTAGTGAAATAACCTTATTAATTTTTTACTCCAAATTTAGATTAAATGTTTTTTCCATATAAACATTCCCAATAGTTGCATCTGTTTTAGTTATACGTAAAACATGATTTTAAACAATTAATCGATGGAAATATTTTTTGGCGGGATTTTAAATAAATTTCACTAAATAAAATTTCACCTACATGGTTGAGCATCAACTTCATTGACCAGGAAGTTCTCTGAGATGTATTGTTTAACCTTTTTATCATTTTCTAAGGGAATATGTAGACATCCCACCTCCATATGTCAAACAAAACTTCTCAAGAACCAAGATTTTTGGTACGAATATGTCGATTGACTTTTTTATATTTTGCGAAATCAAACACTATAGAGGATACCACCAACCAACCTCCACTAACAGTTATTCGGGGCTACTTTTGGTACAGATTCTCCTCATTATCTTACCTTTAAGAAAGTTTGGTCACATTCTTTGTTTTTATGCTAGAGGCTCTTCCTATTGGTGAAAATTTTAATGAGGAAGTTATTCAAATGAAATTTTATATCTAAAAAAACTTTACGACATTTGGTTTCTAGTGAATTTTCGCCAATGCAAGACATATTAGTATTTTTGATGTTTCTTATTGTTACCCAGTTCTTATAATGAGTTTATATTTAGTGAAATAACCTTATTAAATATTAACACCAAATAAAGATAAAATGATTTATTTTCTTCTAAACATGCCCAATAGTTGCACGTGTTTCAGTAGCACGTAAAACATGATTGTAAACAAATAATCGACGGAAATATTTCCTAGTGGGATTTAAAATAAAATTTCACCAACATGATTGAGCATCAACTTCACTGACCAGGAAGTTCTCTAAGATGTACTGTTTAACCTTTTGATTATTTTCTAAGGGAATATGATGACATCCCATCTCCATATGTCAAACACAACTTCACAAGAACCAAGATTTTTGGTACGAATATGTCTATTGATATTTATTTTTTTGAAATCAAATACAATAGAGGATACCACAGACCAACCTCCACTATCAATACTATCAATTATTTCGGGGATACTTTTGTTATTGTTTCTCTTCATAATCATTACATTAAGAAAGTTTGATTATAATCTTTGTTTTTATACTAGAAGCTCTTCTTATTGGTGAAAATTTGATTGAGTATGTTATTCAAATAAAACTTTATATCCAAAAAATAACTTTACGACATTTGGTTTCTAGTGAATTTTTAACAATAAAAGATATAGTACTATTTGTGTGTTTCTTATTGTTACTCTGTTCTTATAATGAGTTTGACGGAGATGCCAAGACGACTACCACCATAAATGAAGACATTCCACGACTTGATCAAACATTTAAAGGATATGTTCGAGATCCTCTAAGTGACATGGCAGGGCCGATGACTAGGTCAAGAATTAAGCTTAGGGATGCTTCTTTAATGCTTTGATTGATCGTCTTTATGATGAAGAATTGAAGAAGGAGTTACCATCGACATCTTGGATTCATTATTCAAGATTGTCGACGAACTGAAGACATCATGAAGAACACTATACTCTTTTTTCCCACTGGGTTTTTAATGAGGTAGTGTGATCACTGTAAAATAATGTCATTTTGGATTTATTGGACTGATAGCTCGGCCATGTGGGCTTTAAAGAGCTAAATTTTGAAAATACAGTCCATTAAGGTTTAGTATATTCAGTTTTATTCTGATTAGAATTATATTTGGTAAGATTAGATAAGGTAATATTCTTCAAGGTTATTTCTTGAAGAATTCAACCTGATTACCTTAGATTACCATTTATTTTAGGTATTTTAGTTAGATATGGTTTTAGCTTCTTAAAGCTGCCATAAGTCGATTCAGATTCCATTTGTGATTAGGGTTTGAGGCAAGATTGTAACCCTATAAAAGGGGAGGCCTTATGGACGAAAATTACAACCTTTCATTAATCAAATATACAACCTTTTGAGTTCATACTCTTTGCTTGCGAGCTATTCCATTGTTGCTTAACCCCGAGGGCTAGTTAAGTATCAATAAACCTTGTAATCTGATCCCGAGGGCTAGTTAGAGAGCAAGTCGAAGTTAGGCGTACCCCGAGGGCTAGACTCCTGAATTTCGTGCGAGATAGTGCGGGTTTGCAGATCCCTTCACTAGATCAAAGATATAATTCCACAAATCGTGAGTCTTCGTAAGGAGATTCATATCAGTTAGTATCAGAGCAAAGCGAAGGGGTTTCGAATTTGCATTAATTTATTTTTGATTTTTTAATATATATATATATATATATATACACTTTCGTGTCGTGTTTTAACTATGTTTGTTTGATCTTTCTTATCAGGAGGATTGAATCTAGAGTCGAAGGACGTCGAAGGGTCTGAGAGTTAGAATACTTCGGTATTACTATCCACTTTCACCTTCATCAATCGAGTCAGGAGGACGTCGAAGGGTCTGAGCGTTAACAAGTATTATCCGCCTTCACCTCCCAGTCAGTTTCGTAGTTTTAAGTAGCTTAAACAGTTTATGTGCTTGTGATATTTTCGTCAACTCTTCTGAAAATTATTACATGCTCATAATCCTATTTGTTTTCGTTATCGTTCTTTGATTCCGTGATCTAGAATTGTTCTTTGATTCTTGATTACACCTTATTAAAAAAAAGAGTCTTGTGTCGTTTTCCATATATATAGTGTCATATTCTTGATCCTTACGATCTTGAATACCTCGAAGTTCATTGGAATCAAGTGGAAGTTGTCGTAGTTTTCTTATTCCAAGTTTTGTATAAGCAATTCTTGTTCCAAAACTTTTCAAAAATCAAAAACAAAAGGTATCAGATTTTGGGTTTCAAAATCGGAATTCAGGATTTGAAATCTGAAATTTGGGGGAGATTTGCAATTTTCAAAAGTTTGGGGGCAGATTTGCAATTTCCAAAACTTTTGGTAATTGTGGCCGAAATTTTTCTTGGAGAATAAAATTCTATTTGTGAGTTTTATAGTACAAAAAAAAAAGAAAAAAAACGAATTGCGGCTGAAAAAAAAAGGAAAGAAAAAGGAATCCGGTTTGAAAAAGGAAAAGAAAAGTCAAAATCCGGAAGAGAAAAAAAGAAATAAAAGCCAATTGTGAGAGGGGTTTTGATCTGAATTTTTTGACTTGGGGGACAAGTAAGTCATTAAAATCCTTTCCCACAAGGGATTTGGATTTAAGTTCCTATTCCAATTTGTTCTTGAATTTTCGGAACCTATTTGTCGCCTATATAAAGCAATCTTGTTTTGGTCATAATTCATTCAATACAGCTCCGATTCGTGCCATTCAAATTGTGTTTTGTTCCTTATTCTTTGTAGAATTTGGAATTACAGATCTTAGAGCCAAATTTTGAGTTTATATTTTTAAATTTCGAAATAAATTCTGCAGTACTCATCTCCATAGTTTGCTTTGAATTGCGGTGAATTGATCAGTTGCCCTCACATTAGCCTTCGCCTTGTGAGTTGTGAATGTTATACACTTGGTGAGTGACCTTACTAAACAAAGGGAAAGGGGGGACATTTATTTCTGACAGTTTGTTTCTTCTTAGCAGGGATGGCGGACGATCCATTCGTCTTGCCATTTGTTGGCAATCCCAACAATAAACCTAAAACGAATTCCATGAATGTCATAAATGCTATAATGAGCGAGGTTCAGAGATTGTCAAGGAAGGTAGATGAGTTATCAAATCCAACGACACCTTGTTCTTCAAGACAAGTTGAATCTGCTTGTGACATCAAAGGTTTGAAGTATGATATTCCTAGATTTGATGGTCGACACAATCCTGTGAAATACTTGGATTGGGAGAGGTAGATCGAGAACCTATTTGATCTTTACAACTACCGTGAGAAAGAGAAGATCAAGATTGCACAGTCTTCTTTCACCCATTTTGCCATAGAATGGTGGGAGGATTTGAAATAATTAAGACAACTTGCTGGTAAAAAACCTATCTCCACCTGGGAGAGATTGAGGACCAAGCTTCGATTACATCATGTTCCACGAACATATTTGATGGAGGAACATTCGTATCTCAGCAATATGAAGCAAGGAAATCGCAGTGTAGATGAATACTGGCACGATCTTGAATTAGCTATGAGAAGAGTTGGCATGAGAGAAAATGATGCCTTTATAAAGACTCAGTTTATTGAAGGTCTAAGAGAAAATCTCCAAGTTCCGATTAAGCTCCAGTATTATATTTCCATGCAAGATTTATTGTTCAATGCCAGGTTGGTTGAGTCAACATTAAGGCCTAGTGAAAGCTCTAATATTGGCTATGACAGTCAAAGGCAATTCTCTGATTTCAGAAGCCCAAATTCGACCAGGGGTTGTAGCAATTTGAACTTGGATGGCCAAAGAAACCTTAATTCAACCAAAACCTACTCAAATCCACCATTGGAACCAACTGATCAAAGAATGATCGCAACCAATCAGTCTCTTAGCCAAGATACAGGTAAATTAATTTCTACTTTGTCAGATATAGTTTCTTCTAACACTCCTACGTGTTTTCATTGTAATGAACGAGGACATGTTCACAATAACTGTCCCCATGAACGAATTATAAAAATAATGGAGGAGGAAGAAGATGATGATATGCCTGCACGGTATGACACCGAAGAAGAAAAAATAGATGATGGAATCATCATTGTTGACATAGGTGAGAAAGGTCCTGAAACACAAGAATTTTTTGAGGCGTATTCCACAGATGTTGCTGAAATTACTCCCCCACAAGGAGCAAGTAATTTTGACCAAAATAGTTTCAATTACACCAAAAAGACAATAAATGTCGCCATAGACAAGTTCCAGGTCGATCCTAAGGTAGGTAAGACAGGTAAGTTGCAGAATGATTATGAAAAGTCGCATAAATTCTTGTCTTCACATCTTAGTCCTTTACTTTCTATTTATATGATGAGGCATGAACGATCTACTAATTCTGATAAATCGTTTTATGCTTCAATGAGAGATGTGAATCGATCTTTGAATAACCATTCTTTTGTTCTTATAATGTCCTTTATAGAAAGTTACTATTCTAAAGAAGATATTCCTGTAGATATGTTTTCATGGTTTGTTAAGTTGTTACAGGAATTCAAGGATGTCTTTCTAGGTTATATGCTTCCCGTTTCGAGGACAAAACTTTTCGATCCGGGAGGGAATGATATGAATATCAAATGCTTTGATGCACATAATGCTGATAAAGCTAATCAAAGCCGTAAGTTGATGAGGTTCAACATGGTAGAATATGTTTGGGTTCATCTGCGAAAAGAGAGGTTTCCAAATGCTTGGAAATCTAAGTTGAGTCCACGTGGAGATGGTCCTTTTAGAGTGTTGGATCGTGTGAACGACAATGTTTACAAGATTGCGTTACCAGATCATTATGGTGTTAGTGCGACCTTCAATGTTGCTGATTTATCTCCATTTACATTTGAAGACGATTCAGTTTCGAGGGCAAAACCTTTCGACCACGGAGGGAATGACGGAGATGCCAAGACGACTACCACCATAAATGAAAACATTCCACGACTTGATCAAACATTTAAAGGATATGTTTGAGATCCTCTAAGTGACATGGCAGGGCCGATGACTAGGTTAAGAACTAAGCTTAGGGATGCTTCTTTAATGCTTTGATTGATCAATATTATGATGAAGAATTGAAGAAGGAGTTACCATCGACATCTTGGATTCATTATTCAAGATTGTCGACGAACTGAAGACATCATGAAGAACACTATACTTTTTTTTCCCACTGGGTTTTTAATGAGGTAGTGTGATCACTGTAAAATAATGTCATTTTGGATTTATTGGACTGATAGCTCGGCCATGTGGGCTTTAAAGAGCTAAATTTCGAAAATACAGTCCATTAAGGTTTAGTATATTCAGTTTTATTCTGATTAGAATTATATTTGGTAAGATTAGATAAGGTAATATTCTTCAAGGTTATTTCTTGAAGAATTCAACCTGATTACCTTAGATTACCATTTATTTTAGGTATTTTAGTTAGATATGGTTTTAGCTTCTTAAAGCTGCCATAAGTCGATTCAGATTCCATTTGTGATTAGGGTTTGAGGCAAGATTGTAACCCTATAAAAGGAGAGGCCTTATGGATGAGAATTACAACCTTTCATCAATCAAATATACAACCTTTTGAGTTCATACTCTTTGCTTGCGAGCTATTCCATTGTTGCTTAACCCCGAGGGCTAGTTAAGTATCAATAAACCTTGTAATCTGATCCCGAGGGCTAGTTAGAGAGCAAGTCGAAGTTAGGCGTACCCCGAGGGCTAGACTCCTGAATTTCGTGCGAGATAGTGCGGGTTTGCAGATCCCTTCACTAGATCAAAGATATAATTCTGCAAATCGTGAGTCTTCGCAAGGAGATTCATATCAGAGTTTATTTTTAGTGAAATAACCTTGTTAAATATTAACACCAAATAAAGATAAAATGATTTATTTTCTTCTAAACATGCCCAATAGTTGTACGTATTTCAGTAGCATGTAAAATTGTAAACCAATAATTGATGGAAATATTTCCTAGTGGGATTTTAAATAAAATTTCACCAACATGATTGAGCATCGACTTCACTGACCAGGAAGTACTCTAGGATGTACAGTTTAACCTTTTAATTATTTTCTAAGGGAATATGAATACATCCCATCTCCATATGTCAAAAATAACTTCTCAAGAACCAAGATTTTTGGTATGAATATGTCCATTGACGTTTTTATTTAAGAAATCAAACACAATAGAGGATACCACCGACCAACCTCCACTAACAGTTATTTCAGGGCAACTTTTGGTACCGATTCTCCTCATACTCGTTACTTTAAGAAAGTTTGATCACATTCTTCGTTTTTATGGTAGAGGCTCTTCTTATTGGTGAAAATTTGAATGAGGAAGTTATTCAAATGAAATTTTATTTCTAAAACAAACTTTACGACATTCAGTTTCTAGTGAATTTTTGCCAATGAAAGGCATATTAGTATTTTTGATGTTTCTTATTGTTACCCAGTTCTTTTACTTAGTTTATTTTTAGTGAAATAACCTTATTAAATATTAACACCAAATAAAGATAAAATGATTTGTTTTCTTCTAAACATGACAAATAGTTGCACGTGATTCAGTTGCACGTAAAACATGATTGTAAACTAATAATCGTTGGAAATATTTTCAAGTTGGATTTTAAATATAATTTAACCAAATTAAATTTCACCAACATGATTGAGCATCAACTTCACTGACAAGGATGTTCTGTAAGATGGATTATATAACCTTTTAAACATTTTCTAAGGGAATATGTAGACATCCCATCTCCATATGTATAACACAACTTCTCAAGAACCAAGAATTTTTGTATAAATATGTCTATTGAATTGTTTTTTTATGAAAAATTTATCACAATGGAGGATACCACCGACCAACCACCACTAACTGTTATATCGGG
Source organism: Rubia yunnanensis (assembly GCA_037428765.1). Classification (NCBI taxonomy): domain Eukaryota; kingdom Viridiplantae; phylum Streptophyta; class Magnoliopsida; order Gentianales; family Rubiaceae; genus Rubia; species Rubia yunnanensis. The sequence continues at coordinate 55,680,138 of CM075063.1, read as the reverse complement.
GCAACGTTTGGTACCGATTCTCCACATAATCATTACCTTAAGAAAGTTTTATCACAATCTAGGTTTGTGATGCAAGAGGCTCTTTATATTGGTGAACATTTGAATGAGGAAGTTATCCAAATGAAATTTTATATGTAAAATAAACTTTACGACTTTTAATTTCTAGTAAATTTTACCGTTGAAAGATATAGTAGTATTTGTGATGTTTCTTATTGTTACCATGTTCTTGTAACGACTTTATTTAAAGTGAAATAACCATTTTAATTATGAACTGCAAATTTAGATTAAATGTTTTATTTTCCTCTTAACATGCCTAATAGTTGTACAATTTTCAGTTATACGTAAAACATGATTTTAAACCAATAATTGATGTAAATATTACCTAGTGAGATTTTAAATGAAAATTTCACCAATAAAATTTCTTCTACATGGTTGAGCTCCAACTTCATTGACCAGGAAGTTCTCTAAGATGTACTGTTTAACTTTTATTTATCATTTTCTAAGGGAATATGTGGACATCCCACCTCAATATGCCAAACACAACTTCTCAAGAACCAAGAATGTGTTTTATGAATATGTCTATTGCGTTATTTTTTTGTGAGAAATGAATCACAATAGAGGATACAACTGACCAACCTCCACTAACAGTTCTGATTCCCCTCATGATCATTAATTTAAGAAAGTTTCATCACAGTCCCGATAATTATGCTAGAGGCACTTTTTATTGGTGAAAATTATAATGAGGAAGTTATCCAAATGAAATTTTATATCTAAAATAAACTGTACCACATTTGGTTTCTAGTGAATTTTCTCCCATGAAAGATACAGTAGTATTTGAGATGTTTCATATTGTTAACATGTTCTTATAACGATTTTATTTTGAGCAAAATAAGCTTATTAATTATTAACTTCAAATTTAGCTAAAAAGATTTATTTTCTTCTAAACATGCCCAATAGTTGCATGTGTTTCAATTGCACGTAAAACATAATTGAAACTAATAATCAATAGAAATGTTTTCAAGTTGGATTTTAAATATAATTTTACCAAATTAAATTTCACCAACATGATTCAGAATCAACTTCTCTGACAAGGAAGTTCTCTATGATGGATTATATAACCTTTTAAACATTTTCTAATGGAATATGTAGACATCCCATCTCCATATGTATAACACAACTTCTGAAGAACCAAGAATTTTGGTATGAATATATCTATTGCATTGTTTTTTTATGCAAAATTTATCACAAAAGAGGATACCACCGACCAACCTCCACTAACAGTTATATCGGGGCTACTTTTTGTACCGATTCTCCTCATAATCATTACTCTAAGAAAGTTTGATCACAATCTAGGTATTGATGCTAGAGGTTCTTTAAATTGGTGAACATTTGAATGAGGAAGTTATCCAAATGAAATTTTATACGTAAAATAAACTTTATGACTTTTAATTTCTAGTTTAATTTTACTAATAAAGATATAGTACTATTTTTGATGTTTCTTATTGTTACCCTGTTCAAATAATAAGTTTATTTTTAGTGAAATAACCTTATTAAATTTTAACACCAAAAAAAGATAAAATGATTAATTTTCTTGAAAACATGCCTAATAGTTGCACGTATTTCAGTAGCACGTAAAAACATGATTGTAAACCAATAATTGATGGAAATATTTCCTAGTGGGATTTTTAATAAAATTTCACCAACATGATTGAGCATCAACTTCACTGACCAGGAAGTTCTCTAAGATGTACTGTTTAACCTTTTGGTTATTTTCTAAGGGAATATGAAGACATCCCATCTCCATATGTCAAAAATAACTTCTCAAGAACCAAGATTTTTGGTATGAATATGTCCATTGACGTTTTTATTTGAGAAATCAAACACAATAGAGGATACCACCGACCAACCTCCACTAACAGTTTTTCAGGGCAACTTTTGGTACCGATTCTCCTCATACTCGTTACTTTAAGAAAGTTTGATCACATTCTTCATTTTTATGGTAGAGGCTCTTCTTATTGGTTAAAATATGAATGAGGAATTTATTCAAATGAAATTTTATTTCTAAAACAAACTTTACGACATTTGGTTTCTAGTGAAGTTTTGCCAATGAAAGACATATTAGTATTTTTGATGTTTCTTATTGTTACCCAGTTCTTATACCGAGTTTATTTTTAGTGAAATAACCTTATTAAATATTAACACCAAATAAAGATAAAATGATTTATTTTCTTCTAAACATGACAAATAGTTGCACGTGTTTCAGTTGCACGTAAAACATGATTGTAAACTAATAATCGTTGGAAATATTTTCAATTTGGATTTTAAATATAATTTAACCAAATTAAATTTCACCAACATGATTGGGCATCAACTTCACTGACAAGGATGTTCTGTAAGATGGATTATATAACCTTTTAAACATTTTCTAAGGGAATATGTAGACATCCCATCTCCATATGTATAACACAACTTCTCAAGAACCAAGAATTTTTGTATAAATATGTCTATTGAATTGTTTTTTTATGCAAAATTTATAACAATGGAGGATACCACCGACCAACAACCACTAACTGTTATATCGGGGGTACGTTTGATACCGATTCTCCTCATAATCATTACCTTAAGAAAGTTTCATCACAATCTAGGTTGTGATGCTAGAGGCTCATTATATTGGTGAACATTTGAATGAGGAAGTTATCCAAATGAAACTTTATATGTAAAATAAACTTTACGACTTTTAATTTCTAATAAAATTATACCATTGAAAGATATTGTAGTATTTGTGATGTTTCTTATTGTTACCATGTTCTTGTAACAACTTTATTTTAAGTGAAATAAACTTTTTAATTATGAACTGCGAATTTAGATTAAATGTTTTATTTTCCTCTTAACATGCCCAATAGTTGTACAATTTTCAGTTTTACGTAAAACATGATTGTAAACCAATAATTGATGGAAATATTTCCTAGTGAGATTTTAAATGAAAATTTCACCAAATAAAATTTCACCTACATGGTTGAGTACCAACTTCATTGACCAGGAAGATCTCTAAGATGCATTGTCTAACTTTTTTTTTATCATTTTCTAAGGGAATATGTAGACATCCCACCTCCATATGTCAAACACAACTTCTAAAGAACCAAGAATGTTTTTATGATTATGTCTCTTGCCTTATTTGTTTATGAGAAATGAATCACAATAGAGAATACAACTGACCAACCTCCACTAACAGTTCTGATTCCCCTCATGATCATTAATTTAAGAAAGTTTCATCACAGTCCTAATAATTATGCTACAGGCACTTTTTATTGGTGAAAATTTTAATGAGGAAGTTATCCAAATGAAATTTTACATTAAAATAAACTGTACCACATATGGTTTCTAGTGAATTTTTGCCCATGAAAGATACAGTAGTATTTGAGATGTTTCATATTATTAACATGTTCTTATAACGATTTTATATAGATTAAAATATACTTATTAATTATTAACTTCAAATTTAGATAAAAAGATTTATTTTCTTCTAAACATGCCCAATAGTTGAACGTGTTTCAATTGCACATAAAACATAATTGTAAACCAATAATCGATAGAAATATTTTCAAGTTGGATTTTAAATATAATTTTACCAAATTAAATTTCACCAACATGATTCAGAATCAACTTCTCTTACGAGGAAGGTCTCTATGATGGATTACATAACCTTTTAAACATTTTCTAATGGAATATGTAGACATCCCATCTCCATATGTATAACACAGCTTCTGAAGAACCAAGAATTTTGGTATGAATATGTCTGTTGCATTGTTTTTTTATGCAAAATTTATCACAATAGAGGATACCACAGACCAACCTCCACTAACTGTCATATCAGGGCTACGTTTTGTACCGATTCTCCTCATAATCATTACTTTAAGAAAGTTTGATCACAATCTAGGTATTGATGCTAGAGGCTCTTTAAATTGGTGAACATTTGAATGAGGAAGTTATCCAAATGAAATTTTATACGTAAAATAAACTTTATGACTTTTAATTTCTAGTTTAATTTTACCAATAAAAGATATAGTAGTATTTGTTATGTGTTTTATTGTTACCCTGTTAAAATAATAAGTTTATTTTTAGTGAAATAACCTTATTAAATATTAACACCAAAAAAGATAAAATGATTTATTTTCTTCTAAACATGGCCAATAGTTGCACGTATTTCAGTAGCACGTAAAAACATGATTGTAAACCAATAATTGATGGAAATATTTTCCAGTGGGATTTTAAATAAAATTTCACCAACATGATTGAGCATCAACTTCACTGACCAGGAAGTTCTCTAAGATGTACTGTTTAACCTTTTGGTTATTTTCTAAGGGAATATGAAGACATCCCATCTCCATATGTCAAAAATAACTTCTCAAGAACCAAGATTTTTGGTATGAATATGTCTATTGACGTTTTTATTTGAGAAATCAAACACAATAGAGGATACCACCTACCAACCTCCACTAACAGTTATTTCAGGGCAACTTTTGGTACCGATTCTCCTCATACTCATTACTTTAAGAAAGTTTGATCACATTCTCTGTTTTTACGCTAGAGGCTCTTCTTATTGGTGAAAATTTGAATGAGGAAGTTATTCAAATGAAATTTTATTTCTAAAACAAACTTTATGACATTTGGTTTCTAGTGAATTTTTTCCAATGAAAGACATATTAGTATTTTTGATGTTTCTTATTGTTACCCAGTTCTTATACTGAGTTTATTTTTAGTGAAATAACCTTATTAAATATGACCCCAAATAAAGATGATATGAATCTCCTTACGAAAACTCACGATTTGCGGAATTAATATCTTTGATCTAGTGAAGGGATCTGCAAACCCGCACTATCTCGCACGAAATTCAGGAGTCTAGTCCTCGGGGTATGCCTAACTTCGACTTGCTCTCTAACTAGCCCTCATGATCAGATTACAAGGTTTATTGGTACTTAACTAGCCATCGGGGTTAAGTAACAATGGAATAGCTCGCAAGCAAAGAGTATGAACTCAAAAGGTTGTATATTTGATTGATGAAAGGTTGTTGTGTAAAAACCACCCCTATTTATAGTACATTGGTATGGTCTTCAAAAATACAAACAAAAAACTGAAAAGGATTATGGCAGCTTTAAGAAGTTAAATTCATATTTAACCAGACTACCTAAAATAAATGACTATATTCTTCAAGATAAATCTTGAATGAATATTGACTTATCTAATCTTACCAAATCTAATTCTAATCAAATCAGAACTGAATATTATAAACACTAAAATAAATGCATGACTGAAACATTAATTCTTCAAAGGCCAACATGGCTGAATTAATGGGTCTTATTCTAAAATAAATGATCACACTACCTCATTAAAAAATCCAATGGGAAAAAGAGTGTAGTGTTATCCTACTAAAAATACTAAACTAAGAAAACTGTAAATAAATGATATTTTGATATCGTATCAAAAGATAAATGATTTATTTTCTTCTAAACATGCCCAATAGTTGCACGTGTTTCAGTTGCACGTAAAACATGATTGTAAACTAATAATCGATGGAAATATTTTCAAGTTGGATTTTAAATATAATTTTACCAAATTAAATTTCACCAACATGATTGAGCATCAACTTCACTGACAAGGATGTTCTGTAAGATGGATTATATAACCTTTTAAACATTTTCTAAGGGAATATGTAGACATCCCATCTCCATATGTATAACACAACTTCTCAAGAACCAAGAATTATTTTTATAAATATGTCTGTTGAATTTTTTTTATGCAAAATTTATAATAATGGAGGATACCACCGACCGACCACCACTAACTGTTATACCGGGGCTACTTTTGGTACCGATTCTCCTCATAATCATTACCATAAAAAAGCTTTATCACAATCTAGGTTGTTATGCTAGAGGCTCTTTATATTGGTGAACATTTGAATGAGGAAGTTATCCAAATGAAATTTTATATGTAAAATAAACTTTATAACTTTTAATTTCTAGTAAAATTTTACCATTGAAAGATATAGTAGTATTTGTGATGTTTCTTATTGTTACCATGTTCTTGTAACGACTTTATTTAAAGTGAAATAGCCTTTTTAATTATGAACTGCGAATTTAGATTAAATGTTTTATTTTCCTCTTAACATGCCCAATAGTTGCACGATTTTCAGTTATACGTAAAACATGATTGTAAACCAATAATTGATGGAAATATTTCCTAGTGAGATTTTAAATGAAAATTTCACCAAATAAAATTTCACCTACATGGTTGAGCACCAACTTCATTGACCAGGAAGTTTTCTAAGATGTATTGTTTAACCTTCTTTTAATTATTTTAAGGGAATATGTAGACATCCCACCTCCATATGTAAAACACAACTTCTAAAGAACCACATTTTTTTTATGAATATGTCTATTGCCTTATTTGTTTATGAGAAATGAATCACAATAGAGGATACAACCGACCAACCCCCACTAGCAGTTCTGATTCTCCTCATTATCATTAATTTAAGAAAGTTTCATCACAGTCCTGATAATTATGCTAGAGGCACTTTTTATTGGTGAAAATTTTAATGTGGAAGCTATCCAAATGAAATTTTATATCTGAAATAAAATGTACCACATTTGGTTTCTAGTGAATTTTCGCCCATGAAAGTTACAGTAGTATTTGTGATGTTTCATATTGTTAACATGTTCTTATAACGATTTAATTTTGAGTAAAATAACCTTATTAATTATTAACTTCAAATTTAAATAAAAATATTTATTTTCTTCTAAACAAGCCCAATAGTTGCACGTGTTTCAATTGCACGTAAAAAATAATTGTAAACTAATAATCGATAGAAATATTTTCAAGTTGGATTTTAAATGTAATTTTACCAAATTAAATTTCACCAACATGATTCTGAATCAACTTCTCTGACAAGGAAGTTATCTATGATGGATTATATAACCTTTTAAACATTTTCTAGTGGAATATCTAGATATCCCATCTCCATATGTATAACACAACTTCTGAAGAACCAAGAATTTTGATATGAATATGTCTATTGCATTGTTTTTTATGCAAAATTTATCACAATAGAGGATACCACCGACCAACCTCTACTAAAAGTTATATCAGGGCTACTTTTTGTACCCATTCTCCTCATAATCATTACTTTAAGAAAGTTTGATTACAATCTAGGTATTGATGCTAGAGGCTCTTTCAATTGGTGAACATTTGAATGAGGAAGTTATCCAAATGAAATTTTATACGTAAAATAAACTTTATGACTTTTAATTTCTAGTTTCATTTTACCAATAAAAGATATAGTAGTATTTGTGATGTTTCTTATTGTTACCATGTTCTTTTTGTGACTTTATTTGAAGTGAAATAACCTTTTTAATTGTTAACTGCGAATTTAGATTAAATGTTTTATTTTCCTTGAAACATACCCAATAGTTGCATGTGTTCTAGTTATATGTAAAACATGATTGTAAACGAATAATCGATGGAAATATTTCCCAGTGGGAATTTAAATAAAATTTCACCAAATAAAATTTCACCTACATGGTTGAGCATCAACTTCATTGACCAGGAAGTTCTCTAAGATGTACTGTTTAACCTTTTTAATCATTTTCTAAGGGAATATGTAGACATCCCACCTCCATATGTCAAACACAACTTCTCAAGAACCAAAAGTTTTTGTATGAATATGTCTATTGCCTTGTTATGTTTATGAGAAATCAATCACAATAGAGGATACCACCAACCAATCTCCACTAAAACTTTTTTTGGGGTTAACTTTGTTACCGATTCTCCTCATAGTCATTAATCTAAAAAAGTATGATCACAATGCCGGTTTTGATGCTAGAGGCTCTTTCTATTGGTGAAAACTTTAATGCAAATGTTATCCAAATGAAATTTTTTATCTAAAATAACCCACATTTGGTTTCTAGTGAATTTTTGCCAATGAAAGATAGAGTAGTATTTATGATGTTTCATATTGTTAAAATGTTCTTATAATGAATTAATTTGTAGTGAAATAACCTTAATAATTATTAACTCCAAATTTAGATAAAATGATTTATTTTCTTCTAAACATGCCCAATAGTTGCACGTGTTTCAGTTGCACGTAAAACATGATTGTAAACTAATAATCGAGGTAAATATTTTCAAGTTGAATTTCAAATATAATTTTACCAAAATATATTTCACCAACATGATTGAACATCAACTTCACTAACAAGGAAGTTCTCTAAGATTGATTATATAACCTTTTTAACAATTTCTAAGGGAATATGTTGACATCCCATCTCCATATGTATAACACAACTTCTCAAGAACGAAGAATTTTTGTATAAATATGTCCATTGCATTGTTTTTTATGTGAAATCTATCACAATAGAGAATAACACAGACCAACCACCACGAACAGTTATATCGGGGCTACTTTTGGTACAATTCTCCACATAATAATTACTTTAAGAAAGTTTGATCACAATCTAGGTTGTCATGCTAGAGGCTGATTATAATAGTGAACATTTGATTGAGGAATTTATCCAAATATTTTTTTTTACGTAAAATAAACTTTTCGACTTTTAATTTCTAGTTAAATTTTACCAATGAAAGATATAGTAGTATTTGTGATGTTTCTTATTGTTACCATGTTCTTGTAATGATTTTTTTTAAAGAGAAATAACCTTTTTAATTATTAACTGTGAATTTAGATTAAATGTTTTATTTTCCTTCAAATATGCCCAATAGTTGTACGTGCTTCAGTTATCCGTAAAATATGATTGTAAACCAAGAATCGATGGAAATATTTCTTAGTGGGATTTTAAGTAAAATTTCATCAAAAGAAATTTCACCTACATGCTTGAGCATCAACTTCATTGACCAGTAAGTTATCTAAGATGTATTGTTTAACCTTTTTATAATTTTCTAAGGGAATGTGTAGATTTACCACCTCCATATGTGTAACAAAACTTTTCAGGAACCAAGAATATTTGAATAAATAAGTCTATTGCATTGTTTTTTTATGCAAAATCTATTAGAATAGAGGATAACACCGACCAACCACCACTAACAGTTATATCAGGGCTACTTTTGGTACGATTCTCCTCATAATAATTACTTTAAGAAAGTTTGATCACAATGTAGGTTGTGATGCTAGAGGCATTTTATAATGGTGAACATTTGAATGAGGAAGTTATCCAAATTAAATTTTATATGTGATATAAACATTATGACTTTTAATTTCTAGTAAACTTTTACCAATGAAAGATATAGTTGTATTTGTTTTGTTTCTTGTTTTTACCATGTTCTTGCAATGACTTTATTTGAAGTGAAATAACCTTTTTATCTATTAACTGCGAATTTAGATTAAATTTTTTATTTTCCTCTAAACATGCCCAATAGTTGCACGTGTTTCAGTTATCCGTAAAACATGATTGTAAACCAATATTCGATGGAAATAAATGCTAGTAGGATTTTAAATAAAATTTCATCAAATAAAAGTTGACCAACATGGTTGAACATCAACTTCATTGACCAGGAAGTTATCTAAGATGTATTGTTTAACCTTTTTATCATTTTCTAAGGGAATATGTAGACATCCTGCCACCATATGTCAAACACAACTTCTAAAGAACCAAGAAATTTTGTATGAATATGTCTATTGCCCTGTTGTTTTTATGAGAAATCAATCACAATAGAGGATACCACCAACCAACCTCCACTAACAGTTATTTCGGGGTTACTTTTGTTACCGATTCTCCTCATAGTCATTAATTTAAGAAAGTTTGATCAAAATGCTGGTTTTTATGCTAGAGGCTCTTTCTATTGGTGAAAACTTTAACGAGGAAGTCCAAATGAAATTTTATATCTAAAAAAACCCACATTTGGTTTCTAGTGAATGTTCACCAATGAAAGATAAGAGTAGTATTTGTGGTGTTTCATATTGTTAAGATGTTCTTATAACGAATTTATTTTTAGTGAAATAACCTTATTAATTATTAACTTCAAATTTAAATAAAATAATTTATTTTCATCTAAACATGCCCAATATTTGCACGTGTTTCAGTTGCACGTAAAACATGATTGTAAACTAATAATCGATGTAAATATTTTCAAGTTGTATTTCAAATATAATTTTACCAAACTATATTTCACCAACATGATTGAACATCAACTTCACTTACAAGGAAGTTCTCTAGATGGATTATATAACGTTTTAAACATTTTCTAAGGGAATATGCAGACATCCCATCTCCATATCTATAACACAACTTGTCAAAAACAAATAATTTTTCAATAAATTTGTCTATTGCATTGTTTTTTTATGCGAAATCTATCACAAAAGAAGATAACACCGACCAACCACCACTAACCGTTATATCAGGGCTACTTTTGGTACGATTTTCCTCATAATCATTACTTTAAGAAAGTTTGATCACAATCTAGGTTGTGATGCTAGAGGCTGTTTATAATGGTGAACATTTGAATGACGAATTTATCTAAATTAAATTTTATATGTAAAATAAACTTCATGACTTTTAATTTCTTGTAAAATTTTACCAATGAAAGATATAGTAGTATTTGTAATGTTTCTTATTGTTACCATGTTCTTGCAATGACTTTATTTGAAGTGAAATAACCTTTTTATCTATTAACTGTGAATTTAGATTAAAATGTTTTATTTTCCTCTAAACATGCCCAATAGTTGCACGTGTTTCAGTTACACGTAAAACATGATTGTAAACCAATAATGATGGATATATTTCCTAGTGGGATTTAAAATAAAATTTCACCTAATAAAATCTCACCTACATGGTTGAGAATCAACTTTATTGACCAAGAAGTTGTCTTAGATGTATTGTTTAACCTTTTAAACATTTTCTAAGGGAATATGTAGACATTCCACCTCCATATGTCAAATACAACTTGTCAAGAAATAAGAATTTTAGTATGAATATGTCTATTGCCTTTTTTTTAATGAGAAACCAATCACAATAGGGGATACCACAACCAACCTCCACTAACAGTTATTTAGGGGTTACTTTTGGTACCGGTTTTCCTCCTAATCATTAATTTAAGAAAGTTTGATTACAGTCACGGTTTTCATGCTAGAGGCTCTTTCTATTGGTGAAAATTTTAATGAGGAGCTTATCCAAATGAAATTTTATATCTAAAATAAACCACATTTGGTTTCTAGTGAATTTTTGCCAATAGAAGATAGAGTAGTATTTTTGATGTTTCATATTGTTAACATGTTCTTGTAATGAATTAATTTTTAGTGTAATAACCTTATTAATTATTAACTCCAAATTTAGATAAAATGATTTATTTTCTTCAAAACGTGCCCAATAGTTGCACGTATTTTAGTTGCACGTAAAACACATGCTCAACTAATAATCGATGGAAATATTTTGAAGGTAGATTTCAAATATAATTTTACTAAATTGTATTTCACCAACATGATTGAGCATCAACTTCACTGACAAGGAAGTTCTCTAAGATGGATTATATAACCTTTTTAACATTTTCAAAGGGAATATGTAGACATCCCATCTCCATATGTATAACACAAATTTTCAAGAACCAATAATTTTTGTATAAATATGTCTATTGCATTGTTTTTGTTATAAAAAATCTATCACAATAGAGAATAACACCGACCAACCACCACTAATAGTTATATCGGGGCTACTTTAGGTACGATTCTCCTCATAATCATTACTTTAAGAATGTTTGATCACAATCTAGGTTGTAATGCTGAAGGCTATTTATAATGGTGAACATTTGATTAAGGAAGTTTTCCGAATGAAATTTTTTACGTAAAATAAACTTTACAACTTTTAATTTCTAGTTAAATTTTACCAATGAAAGATATAGTAGTATTTGTGACGTTTCTTATTGTTACCATGTTCTTGTAAGGATATTATTTAACGTGAAATAACCTTTTTAATTATTAAATGTGAATTTAGATTAAATATTTTATTTTCCTCTAAAGATGCCCAATAGTTGTACGTGTTTCAGTTATCCGTAAAACATGATTATAAACTAATAATTGATGGAAATATTTTCTAGTGGGATTTTAAATAAAATTTCATCAAATGAGATTTCACCTACGTGGTTGAGCATCAACTTCATTGACCAGGAAGTTATCTAAGATGCATTTTAAACCTTTTTATCATTTTCTATGGGAATATGTAGACATCCCACCTCCATATGTCAAACACAACTTCTAAAGAACCAAGAATTTTTGTATGAATATGTCTATTGCCTTGTTGTTTTTATGAGAAATCAATCACAATAGAGGATACCACCAATCAACCTCCATTAACAGTTATTTTGGGGTTACTTTTCCTACTGATTCTCCTCATAGTTATTAATTTAAAAAAGTTCGATCACAATGCTGGTTTTTATGCTAGAGGCTCTTTTTATTGGTGAAAACGTTAATGAGGAAGTTATCCAAATAAAATTTTATATCTAAAATAACCCACATTTGGTTTCTAGTGAATTTTCGCCAATGAAAGATAGAGTTGTATTTGTGATGTTTCATATTGTTAAAATGTTCTTATGATGAATTAATTTTTAGTGAAATAACCTTATGAATTATTAATGTCAAATTTAGATAAAATGATTTATTTTCTTCTAAACATGCCCAATAGTTGCACGTCTTTCAGTTGCATTTAAAACATGATTGTAAACTAATAATCGAAGGAAATATTTTCAAGTTAGATTTCAAATATAATTTTACCAAATTATATTTCACCAACATGATTGAGCATCAACTTCACTGACAAGGAAGTTCTCTAAGATGGATTATATAACCTTTTTAACATTTGCTAAGGGGATATATAGACATCCCATCTCCATATGTATAACTCAATTTTTCAAGAACCAATTTTTTTGTATAAATATGTCTATTGCATTGTTTTTTTTATGCAAAATCTATCACAATAGAGAATAACACCGACCAACCACCACTAACAGTTATATTGGGGCTACTTTTGGTACGATTCTCCTCATAATCATTACTTTAAGAAAGTTTGATCACAATCTAGGTTGGGAAGCTAGAGGCTGTTTATAATGGTGAACATTTGATTGAGGAAGTTATCCAATTGAAATTTTATGCGTAAAATAAACTTTATGACTTTTAATTCTTAGTTAAATTTTACCAATGAAAGATATTGTAATATTTGTGATGTTTCTTATTGTTACCATGTTCTTGTAATGAATTTATTTTAAGTGAAATAACCTTTTTAATTATTAAATGCAAATTTAGATTAAATGTTTTATTTTCATCTAAAGATGCCCAATAGTTGTACGTGTTTTAGTTATACGTAAAACATGATTGTAAACTAATAATCGATGGAAATATTTCCTAATGAGATTTTATATAAAATTTCACCAAATAAAATTTCACCTACGTGGTTGAGCATCAACTTCATTGACAAGGAAGTTATCTAAGATGTATTGCTTAACCTTTTTATCAATTTCTAAGGGAATATGTAGATATCCCACCTCCATATGTCAAACACAACTTCTCAAGAACCAAGAAATTTTGTATGAATATGTCCATTGCCTTGTTTTTTTTTTGAGAAATCAATCACAATAGAGGATACCACCAACAAACCTCCACTAACAGTTATTTTGGTTTTACTTTTGGTACCGATTCTCGTCATAGTAATTAATTTAAGAAAGTTTGATCGCAATGGTAGTTTTTATGCTAGAGGCTCTTTCTATTGGTGAAAACTTTAATGAGGAAGTTATCCAAATGAAATTTTATATCTAAAATAACCCAAAATTGGTTTCTAGTTAATTTTCGCCTATGAAAGGTAGAGTGGTATTTGTGATGTATCATATTGTTAAAATGTTCTTATAATGAATTAATTTTTAGTGTAATAACCTTATTAATTATTAACTCCAAATTTAGATAAAATGAATTATTTTCTTCAAAACATGCCCAATAGTTGCACGTCTTTCAGTTGCACGTAAAACATAATTGTCAACTAATAATCGATAGAAATATTTTGAAGGTAGATTTCAAATATAATTTTACTGAATTGTATTTCACCAACATGATTGAGCATCAACTTCACTAACAAGGAAGTTCTCTAAGGTGGATTATATAACCTTTTTAACATTTTCAAAGGGAATATGTAGACATCCTATCTCCATATGTATAACACAACTTTTCAAGAACCAATAATTTTTGTATAAATATGTCTATTGCATTGTTTTTGTTATGCGGAATCTATCACAATAGATAATAACACCGACCAACCACCACTAATAGTTATATCGGGGCTACTTTAGGTACGATTCTACTCATAATCATTACTTTAAGAATGTTTGATCACAATCTAGGTTGTGATGTTGGAGGCTGTTTATAATGGTTAACATTTGATTAAGGAAGTTATCCAAATGATTTTTTTTTACGTAAAATAAACTTTACAACTTTTAATTTCTAGTAAAATTTTAGCAATGATAGATATAGTAGTATTTGTGATGTTTTTTATTGTTACCATGTTCTTGTAAGGACTTTATTTGAAGTGAAATAACCTTTTTAATTATTAACTGTGAATTTAGATTAAATGTTTTATTTTCCTCTAAATATGCCCAATAGTTGTAAGTGTTTCAGTTATCCGTAAAACATTATTATAAACCAATAATCGATGGAAATATTTTCTAGTAGGATTTTAAATAAAATTTCATCAAATGAGATTTCACCTACCTGGTTGAGCATCAACTTCATTGACCAGGAAGTTTTCTAAGATGCATTTTAAACCTTTTTATCATTTTCTATAGGAATATGTAGACATCCCACCTCCATATGTCAAACACAACTTCTCAAGAACCAAGAAGTTTTGTATGAATATGTCTATTGCCTTGTTGTTTTTATGAGAAATCAATCACAATAGAGGATACCACCAACCAACCTCCACTAACAGTTATTTTGGGGTTACTTTTCCCACCGATTCTCCTCATAGTTATTAATTTAAGAAAGTTTGATCACAATGCCAGTTTTTATGGTAAAGGCTCTTTGTATTGGTGAAAACTTTAATGAGGAAGTTATCCAAATGAAAATTTATATCTAAAATAACCCACATTTGGTTTCTAGTGAATTTTTGCCAATGAAAGATAGAGTAGTATTTGTGATATTTCATATTGTTAAAATGTTCTTATGATGAATTAATTTTTAGTGAAATAACCTAATTAATTATTAAATTCAAATTTAGGTTCTTCTAAACATGCCCAATAGTTGCATTTCTTTCAGTTGCATATAAAACATGTTTGTAAACTAATAATCGAAGGAATTTTTTTCAAGTTAGATTTCAAATATAATTTTACCAAATTATGTTTCACCTACATGATTGAGCATCAACTTCACTGACAAGGAAGTTCTCTAAGATGGATTATATAACCTTTTAAACATTTGCTAAGGGAATCTATAGACATCCCATCTCCATATGTATAGCTCAACTTTTCAAGAACTAATTTTTTTTTGTATAAATATGTCTATTGCATTTTTTTTGCAAAATCTATCACAATAGAGAATAACACCGACCAACCACCACTAACAGTTATATCAGGGCTACTTTTGGTACGATTCTCCTCATAATCATTACTTTAAGAAAGTTTGATCACAATCTAGGTTGTGAAGCTAGAGGCTGTTTATAGTGGTGAACATTTGATTGAGGAAGTTATCCAATTGAAATTTTATACGTAAAATAAACTTTACGACTTTTAATTCTTAGTAAAATTTAGCCAATGAAAGATACAGTAGTATTTGTGATGTTTCTTATTGTTACCATATTCTTGTAGGGAATTTATTTTAAGTGAAATAACCTTTTTAATTATTAACTGCAAATTTAGATTAAATGTTTTATTTTCATCTAAAGGCGCCCAATAGTTGTACGTGTTTCAGTTATACGTAAAACATGATTGTAAACCAATAATCGATGGAAATATTTCCTAGTGGGATTTTATATAAAATTTCACCAAATAAAATTTCACCTACGTGGTTGAGCATCAACTTCATTGACAAGGAAGTTATCTAAGATGTATTGCTTAACCTTTTTATAATTTTCTAAGGGAATATGTAGATATCCCACCTCCATATGTCAAACACAACTTCTCAAGAACCAAGAAATTTTGTATGAATATGTCCATTGCCTTGTTGTTTTTTTGAGAAATCAATCACAATAGAGGATACCACCAACCAACCTCCACTAACAGTTATTTTGGTTTTACTTTTGGTACCGATTCTCCTCATTGTAATTAATTTAAGAAAGTTTGATCGCAATGGTGGTTTTTATGCTAGATGCTCTTTCTATTGGTGAAAACTTTAATGAGGAAGTTATCCATATGAAATTTTATATCTAAAATAACCCAAAATTGGTTTCTAGTTAATTTTTGCCTATGAAAGGTAGAGTGGTATTTGTGATGTTTCATATTGTTAAAATATACTTATAATGAATTAATTTTTAGTGAAATAACCTTATTAATTATTAACTCCAAATTTATATAAAATGATTTATTTTCTTCTAAACATGCCCAATAGTTGCACATCTTTCAGTTGCACGTAAAACATGATTGTAAACTAATAATCGATGGAAATATTTTCAAGTTAGATTTCAAATAAATTTACCAAATTATGTTTCACCAATTTATTGAGCATCACTTTCACAGACAAGGAAGTTCTCTAAGATGGATTATATAACCTTTTTAACATTTTCTAAGGGAATATGTAGACATCCCATCTCTATATGTACAGCACAACTTCTCAACAACCAAGATTTTTGGGATGAATATGTCTTTGGCCTTGTTTTTTTTGTGCGATATCAATCACAATTGAGGATACAACCGACCAACCTCCTCTAACTGTTATATCGGGGCTACTTTTGGTACCGATTCTCCTTATAATCTTTACTTTAAGAAAGTTTGATCACGATCGAGGTTGTTATGCTAAAAGCTTTTCATATTAGTGAACATTTGAATGAGGAAGTAATCCACATGAAATTTTATATCCAAAATAAACTTTACAAAATTTAATTTCTAGTGAATATTTTCAGATGAAAGATAAAGTAGTATTTGTGATGTTGGTTATTGTTACCCTGTTCTTATAACAAGTTTATTTTTAGTGAAATAACCTTATTAATTATTAACTCCAAATTCACATAAAATATTTTATTTTATTCTAAACGTGCCCGATAGTTGCACGTGGTTGAATAAAATGTAAAACATGATTGTAAACAAATAAAAGATTGAAATATTTTCAAGTGGGATATCAAATAAATATTTTCAAGTGGGATATCAAATAAAATTTCACCAAATAAAATTTTCACCAACATGATTGAGCATCAACTTCATTTACAAGGAAGTTCTCTAAGATGTATTGTATAACATTTTGAACATTTTCTAATGAGATATGTAGACATCCCATCTCTATATGTACAACACAACTTCTCAACAACCAAGATTTTTGGGATGAATATGTCTTTGGACTTGTTTTTTTTGTGCGAGATCTATCACAATAGAGGATACAACCGACCAAGCTCCTCTAACTGTTATATATGGGCTACTTTTTGTACCGATTCTCCTCATAATCTTTACTTTAAGAAAGTTTGATCACAATCGAGGTTGTTATGCTAGAGGCTTTTCATATTGGTGAACATTTGAATAAGGAAGTTATCCAAATGAAATTTTATATCTAAAAAAAACTTTAAGACATTTTATTTTTAGTGAATATTTGCAGATGAAAGATTACATAGTATTTGTGATGTTGGTTATTGTTACCATGTTCTTATAACGACTTTATTTTTAGTGATCTAACCTTATTAATTATTAACTTCAAATTCACATAAAATATTTTATTTTATTCTGAACGTGCCCGATAGTTGCACGTGGTTGAGTAAAATGTAAAAAATGATTGTAAACAAATAAACGATTGAAATATTTTCAGGTGGGATATCAAATAAAATTTTACCAAATACAATTTTCGCCAACATGATTAAGCATCAACTTCATTTACAGGGAAGTTCTCAAAGATGTATTGTATAACATTTTTAACATTTTCTAATAGAATATGTATACATCCCTTCTCTTTATATACAACACAACTTCTCAACAACCAAGATTTTTGGGATGAATATGTCTTTGGCCTTGTTTTTTTTTTTTGCGATATCAATCACAATAGAGGATACAACCGACCAACCTCCTCTAACTGTTATATCGGGGCTACTTTTGGTACCAATTCTCCTCATAATCTTTACTTTAAGAAAGTTTGATCACGATCGAGGTTGTTATGCTAAAGGCTTTTCATATTGGTGAACATTTGAATGAGGAAGTAATCCAAATGAAATTTTATATCCAAAATAAACTTTACAAAATTTTATTTCTAGTGAATATTTTCAGATGAAAGATAAAGTAGTATTTGTGATGTTGGTTATTGTTACCATGTTCTTATAACGACTTTATTTTTAGTGAAATAACCTTATTAATTATGAACTCCAATTTCACATAAAATATTTTATTTTATTCTGAATGTGCCCAATAGTTGCACGTGGTTGAGTAAAATGTAAAACATGATTGTAAACAAATAAATGATTGTAATATTTTCAAGTGGAATATCAAATAAAATTTCACCAAATAAAATTTTCACCAACATGATCGAGCATCAACTTCATTTACAGGGTAGTTCTCAAAGATGTATTGTATAATATTTTGAAAATTTTCTAATAGAATATGTAGACCTCCCATCTCTATATGTACAACACAACTTCTGAACAACCAAGATTTTTGGGATGAATATGTCTTTGGCCTTGTTTTTTTTTGTGCGATATAAATCACAATAGAGGATACAACCGACCAACCTCCTCTAACTTTTATATCGGGGCTACTTTTGGTTCCGATTCTCCTCATAATCTTTACTTTAAGAAAGTTTGATCACGATCGAGGTTGTTATGCTAAAGGCTTTTCATATTGGTGAACATTTGAATGAGGAAGTAATCCAAATGAAATTTTATATCCAAAATAAACTTTACAAAATTTTATTTCTAGTGAATATTTTCAGATGAAAGATAAAGTAGTATTTGTGATGTTGGTTATTGTTACCATGTTCTTATAACGACTTTATTTTTAGTGAAATAACCTTATTAATTATTTACTCCAAATTCACATAAAATATTTTATTTTATTCTGAATGTGCCCGATAGTTGCACGTGGTTGAGTAAAATGTAAAACATGATTGTAAACAAATAAACGATTGTAATATTTTCAAGTGGGATATCAAATAAAATTTCATCAAATAAAATTTTCACCAAAATGATTGAGCATCAACTTCATTTACAGGGAAGTTCACAAAGATGTATTGTATAACATTTTGAACATTTTCTAATAGAATATGTAGACATCCGATCTCTATATGTATAACACAACTTCTCAACAACAAAGATTTTTGGGATGAATATGTCTTTGGCCTTGTTTTTTTTGTGCGATATAAATGACAATAGAGGATACAACCAACAAACCTCCTCTAATTGTTATATCGGGGCTACTTTTGGTACCGATTCTCCTCATAATCTTTACTTTAAGAAAGTTTGATAACAATCGAGGTTGTTATGCTAGAGGCTTTTCATATTGGTGAACATTTGAATGAGGAAGTTATCCAAATGAAATTTCATACCTAAAATAACCTTTACGACATTTGTTTTAGTGAATATTTGCAGATGAAAGAAAACGTAGTATTTGTGATGTTGGTTATTGTTACCATGTTCTTATAACGACTTTATTTTTAGTGAAATAACCTTATTAATTATTAACTCCAAATTCACATAAAATATTTTATTTTATTCTAAACGTGCCGGATAGTTGCACGTGGTTGAGTAAAATGTAAAACATGATTGTAAACAAATAAACGATTGTAATATTTTCAAGAGGGATATCAAATAAAATTTCATCAAATAAAATTTTCACCAACATGATTGAGCATCAACTTCATTTACAGGGAAGTTCAAAAAGATGTATTGTATAACATTTTGAAAATTTTCTAATAGAATATGTAAACATCCCATCTCTATATGTACAACACAACTTCTCAGCAACCTAGATTTTTGGGATGAATATGTATTTTGCCTTGTTTATTTTGTGCGATATCAATCAAAATAGAGGATACAACCAACCACCCTCCTCTAACTGTTATATCGGGGCTACTTTTGGTATCGATTCTCCTCATAATCTTTACTTTAAGAAAGTTTGATCACAATCGAGGTTGTTATGCTAGAGGCTTTTCATATTGGTGAACATTTGAATGAGGAAGTTATCCAAATGAAATTTTATTTCTAAAATAAACTTTACGACATTTTATTTCTAATGAATATTTGCAGATGAAAGATAAAGTAGTATTTGTGATGTTGGTTATTGTTACCATGTTCTTATAACGACTTTATTTTTAGTGAAATAACCTTATTAATTATTAACTCCAAATTCCCATGAAATATTTTATTTTATTCTAAACTTGCCCAATAGTTGCACGTGGTTGAGTAAACCGCAAAACATGATTGTAAACAAATAAACGATTGAAATAATTTCAAGTGGATATCAAATAGAATTTCAACAAATAAAATCTCACCAACATGATTGAGCATCAACTTCAATTACAGGGAAATTCTCTAAGATGTATTGTATAACATTTTGAACATTTTGTAATGGAATATGTAGACATCCCATCTCTATATATATAACACAACTTCTCAACAACCAAGATTTTTGGGATGAATATGTCTTTGGCCTTGTTTTTTTTTTTGTGCGAGATCAATCACAACAGAGGATACAACCGACCAAGCTCCTCTAACTGTTATATATGGGCATCTTTTGGTACCAATTCTCCTCATAATCTTTACTTTAAGAAAGTTTGATCACAATCGAGGTTGTGATGCTAGAGGCTTTTCATATTGGTGAACATTTGAATGAGGAAGTTATCCAAATGAAATTTCATATCTAAAATAACCTTTCCGACATTGTTTTAGAGAATATTTGCAGATGAAAGATAACGTAGTATTTGTGATGTTGGTTATTGTTACCATGTTCTTATAACGAGTTTATTTTTAGTGTAATAACCTTATTAATTATTAACTCCAAATTCACATAAAATATTTTATCTTATTCTAAACGTGCCCGATAGTTGCACGTGGTTGAGTAAAATGTAAAACATGATTGTAACCAAATAAACGATTGAAATATTTTCAAGTGGGATATCAAATAAAATTTCACCAAATAAAATTTTCACCAACATGATGGAGCATCAACTTCATTTACAGGGAAGTTCTCAAAGATGTATTGTATAACATTTTGAAAATTTTCTAATAGAATATATAGACATCCCATCTCTATATGTACAACACAACTTCTCAGCAACCTAGATTTTTGGGATGAATATGTCTTTTGCCTTGTTTGTTTTGTGCGATATCAATCAAAATAGAGGATACAACCAACCAATCTCCTCTAACTGTTATATTGGGGCTACTTTTGATATCGATTCTCCTCATAATCTTTACTTTAAGAAAGTTTGATCACAATCGAGGTTGTTATGCTAGAGGCTTTTCATATTGGTGAACATTTGAATGAGGAAGTTATCCTAATGAAATTTCATATCAAAAATAACCTTTCCGACACTTTTTTAGAGAATATTTGCAGATGAAAGATAACGTAGTATTTGTGATGTTGGTTATTGTTACCATGTTCTTATAACGACTTTATTTTTAGTGAAATAACCTTATTAATTATTAACTCCAAATTCACATAAAATATTTTATTTTATTCTAAACGTGCCCGATAGTTGCACGTGGTTGAGTAAAATGTAAAACATGATTGTAAAACAAATAAACGATTGAAATATTTTCAAGTGGGATATCAAATAAAATTTCACCAAATAAAATTTTCACCAATATGATGGAGCATCAACTTCATTTACAGGGAAGTTCTCAAAGATGTATTGTATAACATTTTGAAAATTTTCTAATAGAATATATAGACATCCCATCTCTATATGTACAACACAACTTCTCAGCAACCTAGATTTTTGGGATGAATATGTCTTTTGCCTTGTTTATTTTGTGCGATATCAATCAAAATAGAGGATGCAACCAACCAACCTCCTCTAACTGTTATATCGGGGCTACTTTTGGTATCGATTCTCCTCATAATCTTTACTTTAAGAAAGTTTGATCACAATCGAGGTTGTTATGCTAGAGGCTTTTCATATTGGTGAACATTTGAATGACGAAGTTATCCAAATGAAATTTTATATCTAAAATAAACTTTACGACATTTTATTTCTAATGAATATTTACAGATGAAAGATAAAGTAGTATTTGTGATGTTTGTTATTGTTACCCATGTTCTTATAACGACTTTATTTTTAGTGAAATAACCTTATTAATTATTAACTCCAAATTCCCATGAAATATTTTATTTTATTCTAAACTTTCCCAATAGTTGCACGTGGTTGAGTAAACCGCAAAACATGATTGTAAACAAATAAAACGATTGAAATATTTTCAAGTGGGATATCAAATAAAATTTCACGAAATAAAATTTTCACCAACATGATTGAGCATCAACTTCATTTACAAGGAAGTTCTCTAAGATGTATCGTATAACATTTTGAACATTTTCTAATGAAATATGTAGACATCCCATCTCTACATGTACAACACAACTTCTCAACAACTGAGATTTTTGGGATGGATATGTCTTTGGCCTTGTTTTTTTTTGTGCGAGATCAATCACAATAGAGGATACAACCGACCAAGCTCCTCTAACTGTTATATATAGGCTACTTTTGGTACAGATTCTCCTCATAATCTATACTTTAAGAAAGTTTGATCACAATCGAGGTTGTTATGCTAGAGGCTTTTCATATTGGTGAACATTTGAATGAGGAAGTTATCCAAATGAAATTTTATGTCTAAAATAACCTTTACGACATTTTATTTTAGAGAATATTTGCAGATGAAAGATAACGTAGTATTTGTGATGTTGGTTATTGTTACCATGTTCTTATAACGACTTTATTTTTAGTGAAATAACCTTATTAATTATTAACACCAAATTTACATAAAATATTTTATTTTATTCTAAACGTGCCCAATAGTTGCACGTGGTTGAGTAAAATGTAAAACATGATTGTAAACAAATAAACGAATGAAATATTTTCAAGTGGGATATCAAATAAAATCTCACCAAATACAATTTTCACCAACATGATTGAGCATCAACTTCATTTACAGGGAAGTTCTCAAAGATGTATTGTATAACATTTTAAACATTTTCTAATAGAATATGTAGACATCCCTTCTCTATATGTACAACACAACTTTTCAACAACCAAGATTTTTGGGATGAATATGTCTTTTGCCTGGTTTGTTTTTGTGCGATATCAATCACAATAGAGGATACAACCGACCAACGTCCTCTAACTGTTATATCGGGGCTTCTTTTGGTACCGATTCTACTCATAATCTTTACTTTAAGAATGTTTATTACAATCGAGGTTGTTATGCTAGAGGCTTTTCAAATTCGTGAACATTTGAATGAGGAAGTTATCCAAATAAGGTTTATATCCAAAATAAACTTTACGACAAATTATTTCTAGTGAATATTTGCAGATGAAAGATAACGTAGTATTTGTGATGTTGGTTATTGTTACCATGTTCTTATAACGACTTTATTTTTAGTGAAATAACCTTATTAATTATTAACTCCAAATTCACATAGAGTATTTTATTTTATTCTAAACGTGCCCGATAGTTGCACGTGGTTGAGTAAAATGTAAAACATGATTGTAAACAATTAAACGATGGAAATATTTTCAAGTGGGATAACAAATAAAATTTCACCAAGTACAATTTTCACCAACATGATTGAGCATCAACTTCATTTACAGGGAAGTTCACAAAGATGCATTGTATAACATTTTGAACATTTTGTAATGGAATATGTAGACATCCCATCTCTATATGTACAACACAACTTCTCAACAACCTAGATTTTTGGGATGAATATGTCTTTTGCCTTATTTTTTTTGTGCGACATCAATCACAATAGAGGATACAACCAACCAACCTCCTATAACTGTTATATCGGGGGCTACTTTTGGTATCGATTCTCCTCATAATCTTTACTTTAAGAAAGTTTGATCACAATCGAGGTTGTTATGCTAGAGGCTTCTCATATTGGTGAACATTTGAATGAGGAAGTTATCCAAATGAAATTTCATATCTAAAATAACCTTTACGACATTTTATTTTTAGTGAATATATGCAGATGAAAGATAACGTAGTATTTGTGATGTTGGTTATTGTTACCATGTTCTTATAACGACTTTATTTTTAGTGAAATAACCTTATTAATTATTAACTCCAAATTCACATAAAATATTTTATTTTATTCTAAACGTGCCCGATAGTTGCACGTGGTTGAGTAAAATGTAAAACATGATTGTAAACAAATAAACGATTGAAATATTTTCAAGTGGGATATCAAATAAAATTTCACCAAATAAAATTTTCACCAATATGATGGAGCATCAACTTCATTTACAGGGAAGTTCTCAAAGATGTATTGTATAACATTTTGAAAATTTTCTAATAGAATATATAGACATCCCATCTCTATATGTACAACACAACTTCTCAGCAACCTAGATTTTTGGGATGAATATGTCTTTTGCCTTGTTTATTTTGTGCGATATCAATCAAAATAGAGGATGCAACCAACCAACCTCCTCTATCTGTTATATCGGGGCTACTTTTGGTATCGATTCTCCTCATAATCTTTAC
The DNA here is from genome assembly GCA_037428765.1 of Rubia yunnanensis. Taxonomy (NCBI): domain Eukaryota; kingdom Viridiplantae; phylum Streptophyta; class Magnoliopsida; order Gentianales; family Rubiaceae; genus Rubia; species Rubia yunnanensis. The sequence continues at coordinate 55,655,284 of CM075063.1, read as the reverse complement.
TTTAAGAAAGTTTGATCACAATCGAGGTTGTTATGCTAGAGGCTTTTCATATTGGTGAACATTAGAATGACGAAGTTATCCAAATGAAATTTTATATCTAAAATAAACTTTAAAACATTTTATTTCTAATGAATATTTACAGATGAAAGATAAAGTAGTTTTTGTGATGTTTGTTATTGTTACCATGTTCTTATAACGACTTTATTTTTAGTGAAATAACCTTATTAATTATTAACTCCAAATTCCCATGAAATATTTTATTTTATTCTAAACTTGCCCAATAGTTGCAAGTGGTTGAGTAAACCGCAAAACATGATTGTAAACAAATAAACGATTGAAATATTTTCAAGTGGGATATCAAATAAAATTTCACGAAATAAAATTTTCACCAATATGATGGAGCATCAACTTCATTTACATGGAAGTTCTCAAAGATGTATTGTATAACATTTTGAAAATTTTCTAATAGAATATATAGACATCCCATCTCTATATGTACAACACAACTTCTCAGCAACCTAGATTTTTGGGATGAATATGTCTTTTGCCTTGTTTATTTTGTGCGATATCAATCAAAATAGAGGATGCAACCAACCAACCTCCTCTAACTGTTATATCGGGGCTACTTTTGGTATCGATTCTCCTCATAATCTTTACTTTAAGAAAGTTTGATCACAATCGAGGTTGTTATGCTAGAGGCTTTTCATATTGGTGAACATTTGAATGACGAAGTTATCCAAATGAAATTTTATATCTAAAATAAACTTTAAAACATTTTATTTCTAATGAATATTTACAGATGAAAGATAAAGTAGTTTTTGTGATGTTTGTTATTGTTACCATGTTCTTATAACGACTTTATTTTTAGTGAAATAACCTTATTAATTATTAACTCCAAATTCCCATGAAATATTTTATTTTATTCTAAACTTGCCCAATAGTTGCAAGTGGTTGAGTAAACCGCAAAACATGATTGTAAACAAATAAACGATTGAAATATTTTCAAGTGGGATATCAAATAAAATTTCACGAAATAAAATTTTCACCAATATGATGGAGCATCAACTTCATTTACATGGAAGTTCTCAAAGATGTATTGTATAACATTTTGAAAATTTTCTAATAGAATATATAGACATCCCATCTCTATATGTACAACACAACTTCTCAGCAACCTAGATTTTTGGGATGAATATGTCTTTTGCCTTGTTTATTTTGTGCGATATCAATCAAAATAGAGGATGCAACCAACCAACCTCCTCTAACTGTTATATCGGGGCTACTTTTGGTATCGATTCTCCTCATAATCTTTACTTTAAGAAAGTTTGATCACAATCGAGGTTGTTATGCTAGAGGCTTTTCATATTGGTGAACCTTTGAATAAGGAAGTTATCCAAATGAAATTTTATATCTAAAAAAAACTTTACGACATTTTATTTTTAGTGAATATTTGCAGATGAAAGATAACGTAGTATTTGTGATGTTGGTTATTGTTACCATGTTCTTATAACGACTTTATTTTTAGTGAAATAACCTTATTAATTATTAACTCCAAATTCACATAAAATATTTTATTTTATTCTAAACGTGCCTAATAGTTGCACGTGGTTGAGTAAAACGGAAAATATGATTGTAAACAAATAAACGATTAAAATATTTTCAAGTGGATATCAAATAGAATTTCACCAAATAAAATTTTCACCAACATGATTGAGCATCAACTTCAATTACAGGGAAATTCTCTAAGATGTATTGTATAACATTTTGAACATTTTGTAATGGAATATGTAGACATCCCATCTCTATATGTACAACACAACTTCTCAACAACCTAGATTTTTGGGATGAATATGTCTTTTTCCTTGTTTTTATTTTGTGCGATATCAATAACAATACGGGATACAACCAACCAACCACCTCTAACTGTTATATCGGGGCTACTTTTGGTATCGATTCTTCTCATAATCTTTACTTTAAGCTACGGGATTTTCATATTGGTGAACATTTGAATGAGGAAGTTATTCAAATGAAATTTCATATCTAAAATAACCTTTACGACATTTTATTTTTAGTGAATATTTGCAGATGAAAGATAACGTAGTATTTGTGATATTGGTTATTGTTACCATGTTCTTATAACGAGTTTATTTTTAGTGAAATAACCTTATTAATTATTAACTCCAAATTCACATAAAATATTATATTTTATTCTGAACGTGCCCAATAGTTGCACGTGGTTGAGTAAAACGGAAAACATGATTGTAAACAAATAAACGATTGAAATATTTTCAAGTGGATATTAAATAGAATTTCACCAAATAAAATTTTCACCAACATGATTGAGCAGCAACTTCAATTACAGGGAAATTCTCTAAGATGCATTGTATAACATTTTGAACATTTTGTAATGGAATATGTAGACATCCCATCTCTATATGTACAACACAACTTCTCAACAACCTAGATTTTTGGGATGAATATGTCTTTTGCCTTGTTTTTTTTGTGCAATATCAATCGCAATAGAGGATACAACCAACTAACCTCCTCTAATTGTTACATCGGGGCTACTTCTGGTACTGATTCTCCTTATAATCTTTACTTTAAGAAAGTTTGATCACGATCGAGGTTGTTATGCTACAGGCTTTTCATATTGGAGAACATTTGAATGAGGAAGTTATCCAAATGAAATTTCATATCTAAAATAACCTGTACGACATTTTATTTTTAGTGAATATTTGCAGATGAAAGATAACGTAGTATTTGTGATGTTGTTTATTGTTACCATGTTCTTATAACGACTTTATTTTTAGTGAAATAACCTTATTAATTATTAACTCCAAATTCACATAAAATATTAAATTTTATTCTAAACGTGCCCAATAGTTGCACGGGGTTGAGTAAAACGTAAAACATGATTGTAAACAAATAAACGATTGAAATATTTTCAAGTGGGATATCAAATAAAATTTCACCAAATAAAATTTTCACCAACATGATTGAGCATCAACTTCATTTACAGGGAAGTTCTCAAAGATGTATGGTATAACATTTTGAAAATTTTCTAATAGAATATGTAGACATCCCATCTCTATATGTACAACACAACTTCTCAGCAACCAAGATTTTTTTGGATGAATGTGTCTTTGGCCTTGTTTTTTTTTTGTGCGATATCAATCACAATAGAGGATACAACCAACCAACCTCCTCTAATTGTTACATCGGGGCTACTTCTGGTATTGATTCTCCTCATAATCTTTACTTTAAGAAAGTTTGATCACGATCGAGGTTGTTATGCTACGGGCTTTTCATATTGGTGAACATTTGAATGAGGAAGTTATTTAAATGAAATTTCATATCTAAAATAACCTTTACAACATTTTATTTTAAGTGAATATTTGCAGATGAAAGATAACGTAGTATTTGTGATGTTGGTTATTGTTACCATGTTCTTATAACGAGTTTATTTTTAGTGAAATAACCTTATTAATTATTAACTCCAAATTCACATAAAATATTATATTTTATTCTAAACGTGCCCAATAGTTGCACGTGGCTGAGTAAAACGGAAAACATGATTGTAAACAAATAAACGATTGAAATATTTTCAAGTGGATATCAAATAGAATTTCACCAAATAAAATCTCACCAACATGATTGAGCATCAACTTCAATTACAGGGAAATTCTCTAAGATGTATTGTATAACATTTTGAACATTTTGTAATGGAATATGTAGACATCCCATCTCTATATGTACAACACAACTTCTCAACAACCTAGATTTTTGGGATGAATATGTCTTTTGCCTTGTTTTTTTTGTGCGATATCAATCACAACAGAGGATACAACCAACCAACCTCCTCTAACTGTTATATCGGGGCTACTTTTGGTACCGATTCTCCTCATAATATCTACTTTAAGAAAGTTTGATAACAATCGAGGTTGTTATGCTAGAGGCTTTTCATATTGGTGAACATTTGAATGAAGAAGTTATCCAAATGAAATTTCATATCTAAAATAACCTTTAGGACATTTTATTTTTAGTGAATATTTACAGATGAAAGATAACGTAGTATTTGTGATGTTGGTTATTGTTACCATGTTCTTATAACGACTTTATTTTTAGTGAAATAACCTTATTAATTATTAACTACAAATTCACATAAAATATTAAATTTTATTCTGAACGTGCCCAATAGTTGCACGTCGTTGAGTAAAACGTTAAACATGAATGTAAACAAATAAACAATTGAAATATTTTCAATTGGGATATCAAATAAAATTTCACCAAATAAAATTTTCACCAACATGATTGAGCATCAACTTCATTTACAGGGAAGTTCTCAAAGATGTATTGTATAACATTTTGAAAATTTTCTAATAGAATATGTAGACATCCCATCTCTATATGTACAACACAACTTCTCAACAACCAAGATTTTTGGGATGAATGTGTCTTTGGCCTTGTTTTTTATTTTGTGCGATATCAATCACAATAGAGGATACAACCAACCAACCTCCTCTAATTGTTACATCGGGGCTACTTCTGGTACTGATTCTCCTCATAATCTTTACTTTAAGAAAGTTTGATCACGATCGAGGTTGTTATGCTACGGGATTTTCATATTGGTGAACATTTGAATGAGGAAGTTATTCAAATGAAATTTCATATCTAAAATAACCTTTACGACATTTTATTTTTAGTGAATATTTGCAGATGAAAGATAACGTAGTATTTGTGATATTGGTTATTGTTACCATGTTCTTATAACGAGTTTATTTTTAGTGAAATAACCTTATTAATTATTAACTCCAAATTCACATAAAATATTATATTTTATTCTGAACGTGCCCAATAGTTGCACGTGGTTGAGTAAAACGGAAAACATGATTGTAAACAAATAAACGATTGAAATATTTTCAAGTGGATATTAAATAGAATTTCACCAAATAAAATTTTCACCAACATGATTGAGCATCAACTTCAATTACAGGGAAATTCTCTAAGATGCATTGTATAACATTTTGAACATTTTGTAATGGAATATGTAGACATCCCATCTCTATATGTACAACACAACTTCTCAACAACCTAGATTTTTGGGATGAATATGTCTTTTGCCTTGTTTTTTTTTGTGCAATATCAATCGCAATAGAGGATACAACCAACTAACCTCCTCTAATTGTTACATCGGGGCTACTTCTGGTACTGATTCTCCTTATAATCTTTACTTTAAGAAAGTTTGATCACGATCGAGGTTGTTATGCTACAGGCTTTTCATATTGGAGAACATTTGAATGAGGAAGTTATCCAAATGAAATTTCATATCTAAAATAACCTGTACGACATTTTATTTTTAGTGAATATTTGCAGATGAAAGATAACGTAGTATTTGTGATGTTGTTTATTGTTACCATGTTCTTATAACGACTTTATTTTTAGTGAAATAACCTTATTAATTATTAACTCCAAATTCACATAAAATATTAAATTTTATTCTAAACGTGCCCAATAGTTGCACGGGGTTGAGTAAAACGTAAAACATGATTGTAAACAAATAAACGATTGAAATATTTTCAAGTGGGATATCAAATAAAATTTCACCAAATAAAATTTTCACCAACATGATTGAGCATCAACTTCATTTACAGGGAAGTTCTCAAAGATGTATGGTATAACATTTTGAAAATTTTCTAATAGAATATGTAGACATCCCATCTCTATATGTACAACACAACTTCTCAGCAACCAAGATTTTTTGGATGAATGTGTCTTTGGCCTTGTTTTTTTTTTTGTGCGATATCAATCACAATAGAGGATACAACCAACCAACCTCCTCTAATTGTTACATCGGGGCTACTTCTGGTATTGATTCTCCTCATAATCTTTACTCTAAGAAAGTTTGATCACGATCGAGGTTGTTATGCTACGGGCTTTTCATATTGGTGAACATTTGAATGAGGAAGTTATTTAAATGAAATTTCATATCTAAAATAACCTTTACAACATTTTATTTTAAGTGAATATTTGCAGATGAAAGATAACGTAGTATTTGTGATGTTGGTTATTGTTACCATGTTCTTATAACGAGTTTATTTTTAGTGAAATAACCTTATTAATTATTAACTCCAAATTCACATAAAATATTATATTTTATTCTAAACGTGCCCAATAGTTGCACGTGGCTGAGTAAAACGGAAAACATGATTGTAAACAAATAAACGATTGAAATATTTTCAAGTGGATATCAAATAGAATTTCACCAAATAAAATCTCACCAACATGATTGAGCATCAACTTCAATTACAGGGAAATTCTCTAAGATGTATTGTATAACATTTTGAACATTTTGTAATGGAATATGTAGACATCCCATCTCTATATGTACAACACAACTTCTCAACAACCTAGATTTTTGGGATGAATATGTCTTTTGCCTTGTTTTTTTTTGTGCGATATCAATCACAATAGAGGATACAACCAACCAACCTCCTCTAACTGTTATATCGGGGCTACTTTTGGTACTGATTCTCCTCATAATATCTACTTTAAGAAAGTTTGATCACAATCGAGGTTGTTATGCTAGAGGCTTTTCATATTGGTGAACATTTGAATGAAGAAGTTATCCAAATGAAATTTCATATCTAAAATAACCTTTACGACATTTTATTTTTAGTGAATATTTACAGATGAAAGATAACGTAGTATTTGTGATGTTGGTTATTGTTACCATGTTCTTATAACGACTTTATTTTTAGTGAAATAACCTTATTAATTATTAACTACAAATTCACATAAAATATCAAATTTTATTCTGAACGTGCCCAATAGTTGCACGTCGTTGAGTAAAACGTAAAACATAATTGTAAACAAATAAACAATTGAAATATTTTCAATTGGGATATCAAATAAAATTTCACCAAATAAAATTTTCACCAACATGATTGAGCATCAACTTCATTTACAGGGAAGTTCTCAAAGATGTATTGTATAACATTTTGAAAATTTTCTAATAGAATATGTAGACATCCCATCTCTATATGTACAACACAACTTCTCAACAACCAAGATTTTTGGGATGAATGTTTCTTTGGCCTTGTTTTTTATTTTGTGCGATATCAATCACAATAGAGGATACAACCAACCAACCTCCTCTAACTGTTACATCGGGGCTACTTCTGGTACTGATTCTCCTCATAATCTTTACTTTAAGAAAGTTTGATCACGATCGAGGTTGTTATGCTACGGGATTTTCATATTGGCGAACATTTGAATGAGGAAGTTATTCAAATGAAATTTCATATCTAAAATAACCTTTACGACATTTTATTTTTAGTGAATATTTACAGATGAAAGATAACGTAGTATTTGTGATATTGGTTATTGTTACCATGTTCTTATAACGAGTTTATTTTTAGTGAAATAACCTTATTAATTATTAACTCCAAATTCACATAAAATATTATATTTTATTCTGAACGTGCCCAATAGTTGCACGTGGCTGAGTAAAACGGAAAACATGATTGTAAACAAATAAACGATTGAAATATTTTCAAGTGGATATTAAATAGAATTTCACCAAATAAAATTTTCACCAACATGATTGAGCATCAACTTCAATTACAGGGAAATTCTCTAAGATGCATTGTATAACATTTTGAACATTTTGTAATGGAATATGTAGACATCCCATCTCTATATGTACAACACAACTTCTCAACAACCTAGATTTTTGGGATGAATATGTCTTTTGCCTTGTTTTTTTTTGTGCGACATCAATCACAATAGAGGATACAACCAACCAACCTCCTCTAACTGTTATATCGGGGCTACTTTTGGTATCGATTCTCCTCATAATCTTTACTTTAAGAAAGTTTGATCACGATCGAGGTTGTTATGCTACAGGCTTTTCATATTGGAGAACATTTGAATGAGGAAGTTATCCAAATGAAATTTCATATCTAAAATAACCTTTACGACATTTTATTTTTAGTGAATATTTGCAGATGAAAGATAACGTAGTATTTGTGATGTTGTTTATTGTTACCATGTTCTTATAACGAGTTTATTTTTAGTGAAATAACCTTATTAATTATTAACTCCAAATTCACATAAAATATTATATTTTATTCTAAATGTGCCCAATAGTTGCACGTGGCTGAGTAAAACGGAAAACATGATTGTAAACAAATAAACGATTGAAATATTTTCAAGTGGATATCAAATAGAATTTAACCAAATAAAATCTCACGAACATGATTGAGCATCAACTTCAATTACAGGGAAATTCTCTAAGATGTATTGTATAACATTTTGAACATTTTGTAATGGAATTTGTAGACATCCCATCTCTATATGTACAACACAACTTCTCAACAACCTAGATTTTTGGGATGAATATGTCTTTTGCCTTGTTTTTTTTTGTGCGATATCAATCACAATAGAGGATACAACCAACCAACCTCCTCTAACTGTTATATCGGGGCTACTTTTCGATTCTCCTCATAATCTCTACTTTAAGAAATTTGATCACAATCGAGGTTGTCATGCTAGAGGCTTTTCATATTGGTGAACATTTGAATGAAGAAGTTATCCAAATGAAATTTCATATCTAAAATAACCTTTACGACATTTTATTTTTAGTGAATATTTACAGATGAAAGATAACGTAGTATTTGTGATGTTGGTTATTGTTACCATGTTCTTATAACGACTTTATTTTTAGTGAAATAACCTTATTAATTATTAACTCCAAATTCACATAAAATATTAAATTTTATTCTGAATGTGCCCAATAGTTGCACGTCGTTGAGTAAAACGTAAAACATGATTGTAAACAAAAAAACGATTGAAATATTTTCAAGTGGGATATCAAATAAAATTTCACCAAATAAAATTTTCACCAACATGATTGAGCATCAACTTCATTTACAGGGAAGTTCTCAAAGATGTATTGTATAACATTTTGAAAATTTTCTAATAGAATATGTAGACATCCCATCTCTATATGTACAACACAACTTCTCAACAACCAAGATTTTTGGGATGAATGTTTCTTTGGCCTTGTTTTTTATTTTGTGCGATATCAATCACAATAGAGGATACAACCAACCAACCTCCTCTAATTGTTACATCGGGGCTACTTTTGGTACTGATTCTCCTCATAATCTCTACTTTAAGAAAGTTTGATCACAATCGAGGTTGTTATGCTAGAGGCTTTTCATATTGGTGAACATTTGAATGAAGAAGTTATCCAAATGAAATTTCATATCTAAAATAACCTTTACGACATTTTATTTTTAGTGAATATTTACAGATGAAAGATAACGTAGTATTTGTGATGTTGGTTATTGTTACCATGTTCTTATAACGACTTTATTTTTAGTGAAATAACCTTATTAATTATTAACTCCAAATTCACATAAAATATTTTATTTTATTCTTAACGTGCCCAATAGTTGCACGTGGTTCAGTAAAACGGAAAATATGCTTGTAAACAATTAAACGATTGAAATATTTTCAAGTGGATATCAAATAGAATTTCACCAAATAAAATTTTCACCAACATGATTGAGCATCAACTTAAATTACAGGGAAATTCTCTAAGATGTATTATATAACATTTTGAACATTTTGTAATGGAACAGGTAGACATCCCATCTCTATATGTACAACACAACTTCTCAACAACCTAGATTTTTGGGATGAATATGTCTTTTTCCTTGTTTTTTTTTGTGCGATATCAATCACAATACAGGATACAACCAACCAACCTCCTCTAACTGTTATATCGGGGCTACTTTTGGTATGGATTCTTCTCATAATCTTTACTTTATGAAAGTTTGATCACAATCGAGGTTGTTATGCTAGAGGCTTTTCATATTGGTGAACATTTGAATGAGGAAGTTATCCAAATGAAATTTTATATCTAAAATAACCTTTACGACATTTTATTTTTAGAGAATATTTGCAGATGAAAGATAACATAATATTTGTGATGTTGGTTATTGATACCATGTTCTTATAACGACTTTATTTTTAGTGAAATAACCTTATTAATTATTAACTCCAAATTCACTTAAAATATTTTATTTTATTCTAAACGTGCCCAATAGTTGCACGTGGTTGAGTAAAACGGAAAATATGATTGTAAACAAATAAACGATTGAAATATTTTCAAGTGGATATCAAATAGAATTTCACCAAATAAAATTTTCACCAACATGATTGAGCATCAACTTCATTTACAGGGAAGTTCTCAAAGATGTATTGTATAACATTTTGAAAATTTTCTAATAGAATATGTAGACATCCCATCTCTATATGTACAACACAACTTCTCAACAACCAAGATTTTTGGGATGAATGTGTCTTTGGCCTTGTTTTTTTTTGTGTGATATCAATCACAATAGAGGATACAACCAACCAACCTCCTCTAATTGTTACATCGGGGCTACTTCTGGTACTGATTTTCCTCATAATCTTTACTTTAAGAAAGTTTGATCACGATCGAGGTTGTTATGCTACGGGCTTTTCATATTGGTGAACATTTGAATGAGGAAGTTATCCAAATGAAATTTTATATCTAAAATAACCTTTACGACATTTTATTTTTAGTGAATATGTGCAGATGAAAGATAACGTAGTATTTGTGATGTTGGTTATTGTTACCATGTTCTTATAACGAGTTTAATTTTAGTGAAATAACCTTATTAATTATTAACTCCAAATTCACATAAAATATTATATTTTATTCTAAACGTGCCCAATAGTTGCACATGGCTGAGTAAAACGGAAAACATGATTGTAAACAAATAAAGGATTGAAATATTTTCAAGTGGATATCAAATAGAATTTCACCAAATAAAATTTTCACCAACATGATTGAGCATCAACTTCAACTACAGGGAAATTCTCTAAGATGTATTGTATAACATTTTCGACATTTTGTAATGGAATATGTAGACATCCCATCTCTATATGTACAACACAACTTCTCAACAACCTAGATTTTTGGGATGAATATGTCTTTTGCCTTGTTTTTTTTGTGCGATATCAATCGCAATAGAGGATACAACCAACTAACCTCCTCTAATTGTTACATCGGGGCTACTTCTAGTACAGATTCTCCTCATAATCTTTACTTTAAGAAAGTTTGATCACGATCGAGGTTGTTATGCTACAGGCTTTTCATATTGGAGAACATTTGAATGAGGAAGTTATCCAAATGAAATTTCATATCTAAAATAACCTTTACGACATTTTATTTTTAGTGAATATTTGCAGATGAAAGATAACGTAGTATTTGTGATGCTGTTTATTGTTACCATGTTCTTATAACGACTTTATTTTTAGTCAAATAACCTTATTAATTATTAACTCCAAATTCACATAAAATATTTTATTTTATTCTAAAGGTGCCCAATAGTTGCACGTGGTTGAGTAAAACGTAAAACATGATTGTAAACAAATAAACGATTGAAATATTTTCAAGTGGGATATCAAATAAAATTGCACCAAATAAAATTTTCACCAACATGATTGAGCATCAACTTCATTTACAGGGAAGTTCACAAAGATGTATTGCATAACATTTTGAACATTTTCTAATAGAATATGTAGACATCCCATCTCTATATGTATATCACAACTTCTGAACAACCAAGATTTTTGGGATGAATATGTCTTTGGCCTTTGTTTTTTTAGTGCGATATCAATCACAATAGAGGATACAACCAACCAACCTCCTCAAACTGTTATATCGGGGCGACTTTTGGTACTGATTCTCTTCATAATCTTTACTTTAAGAAAGTTTGATCACAATCGAGGTTGTTATGCTAGAGGCTTTTCATATTGGTGAACATTTGAATAAGGAAGTTATCCAAATGAAATTTCATATCAAAAATAACCTTTACGGCATTTTATTTTTAGTGAATATTTGCAGATGAAAGATAACGTTGTATTTGTGATGTTGGTTATTGTTACCATGTTCTTATAACGAGTTTATTTTTAGTGAAATAACCTAATTAATTATTAACTCCAAATTCACATAAAATATTATATTTTATTCTGAACGTGCCCAATAGTTGCACGTGGCTGAGTAAAACGGAAAACATGATTGTAAACAAATAAACGATTGAAATATTTTCAAGTGGATATCAAATAGAATTTCACCAAATAAAATTTTCACCAACATGATTGAGCATCAACTTCAATTACAGGGAAATTCTCTAAGATGTATTGTATAACATTTTGAACATTTTGTAATGGAATATGTAGACTTCCCGTGTCTATATGTACAACACAACTTCTCAACAACCTAGATTTTTGGGATGAATATGTCTTTTGCCTTGTTTTTTTTGTGCGATATCAATCACAATAGAGGATACAACCAACTAACCTCCTCTAATTGTTACATCGGGGATACTTTTGGTTCCGATTCTTCTCATAATCTCTACTTTAAGAAAGTTTGATCACAATCGAGGTTGTTATGCTAGAGGCTTTTCATATTGGTGAACATTTGAATGAAGAAGTTATCCAAATGAAATTTCATATCTAAAATAACCTTTACGACATTTTATTTTTAGTGAATATTTACAGATGAAAGATAACGTAGTATTTGTGATGTTGGTTATTGTTACCATGTTCTTATAACAACTTTATTTTTAGTGAAATAACCTTATTAATTATTAACTCCAAATTCACATAAAATATTTTATTTTATTCTAAACGTGCCCAATAGTTGCACGTGGTTGAGTAAAACGGAAAATATGATTGTAAACAAATAAACGATTGAAATATTTTCAAGTGGATATCAAATAGAATTTCACGAAATAAAATTTTCACCAACATGATTGAGCATCAACTTCAATTACAGGGAAATTCTCTAACATGTATTGTATAACATTTTGAACATTTTGTAATGGAATATGTTGACATCCCATCTCTATATGTACAACACAACTTCTCAACAACCTAGATTTTTGGGATGAATATGTCTTTTGGCTTGTTTTTATTTTGTGCGATATCAATCACAATAGAGGATACAACAAACCAACCTCCTCTAACTGTTATATCGGGGCTACTTTTGGTATCGATTCTTCTCATTATCTTTACTTTAAGAAAGTTTGATCACAATCGAGGTTGTTACGCTAGAGGCTTTTCATATTGGGGAACATTTGAATGAGGAAGTTATCCAAATGAAATTTTATATCTAAAATAACCTTTACGACATTTTATTTTTAGAGAATATTTGCAGATGAAAGATAACGTAATATTTGTGATGTTGGTTATTGATACCATGTTCTTATAACGAGTTTATTTTTAGTGAAATAACCTTATTAATTATTAACTCCAAATTCACATAAAATATTATATTTTATTCTTAACGTGCCCAATAGTTGCACGTGGTTGAGTAAAACGTAAAACATGATTATAAACAAATAAACGATTGAAATATTTTCAAGTGGGATATCAAATAAAATTTCACCAAATAAAATTTTAACCAACATGATTGAGCATCAACTTCATTTACAGGGAAGTTCTCTAAGATGTATTGTATAACATTTTGAACATTTTGTAATTGAATATGTAGACATCCCATCTCTATATGTACAACACAACTTCTCAACAACCAATATTTTTGGGATGAATGTGTCTTTGGCCTTGTTTTTTATTTTGTGCAATATCAATCACAATAGGGGATACAACCAACCAACCTCCTCTAACTGTTATATCGGGGATACTTTTGGTACCCGATTCTTCTCATAATCTATACTTTAAGAAAGTTTGATCACAATCGAGGTTGTTATGCTAGAGGCTTTTCATATTGGTGAACATTTGAATGAGGAAGTTATCCAAATGAAATTTTATGTCTAAAATAACCTTTACGACATTTTATTTTTAGAGAATATTTGCAGATGAAAGATAACGTAGTATTTGTGATGTTGGTTATTGTTACCATGTTCTTATAACGACTTTATTTTTAGTGAAATAACCTTATTAATTATTAACTCCAAATTCACATAAAATATTATATTTTATTCTAAACGTGCCCAATAGTTGCACGTGGTTGAGTAAATCGTAAAACATGATTGTCAACAAATAAACGATTGAAATATTTTCAAGTGGGATATCAAATAAAATTTCACCAAATAAAATTTTCACCAACATGATTGAGCATCAACTTCATTTACAGGGAAGTTCTCTAAAATGTATTGTATAACATTGTTGAACATTTTGTAATTGAATATGTAGACATCCCATCTCTATATGTACAACACAACTTCTCAACAACCAAGATTTTTGGGATGAATGTGTCTTTGGCCTTGTTTTTCTTTTGTGCAATATCAATCACAATAGAGGATACAACCAACCAACCTCCTCTAATTGTTACATCGGGGCTACTTCTGGTACTGATTCTCCTCATAATCTTTACTTTAAGAAAGTTTGATCACGATCGAGGTTGTTATGCTACGGGCTTTTCATATTGGTGAACATTTGAATGAGGAAGTTATCCAAATGAAATTTCATATCTAAAATAACCTTTACGACATTTTATTTTTAGTGAATATTTGCAGATGAAAGATAACGTAGTATTTGTGATGTTGGTTATTGTTACCACGTTCTTAAAACGACTTTATTTTTAGTGAAATAACCTTATTAATTATTTACTCCAAATTCACTTAAAATATTTTATTTTATTCTAAACGTGCCCAATAGTTGCACGTGGTTGAGTAAAACGGAAAATATGATTGTAAACAAATAAACGATTGAAATATTTTCAAGTGGATATCAAATAGAATTTCACGAAATAAAATTTTCACCAACATGATTGAGCATCAACTTCAATTATAGGGAAATTCTCTAACATGTATTGTATAACATTTTTGAACATTTTGTAATGGAATATGTTGACATCCCATCTCTATATGTACAACACAACTTCTCAACAACCTAGATTTTTGGGATGAATATGTCTTTTTCCTTGTTTTTTTTGTGCGATATCAATCACAATAGAGGATACAACCAACCAACCTCCTCTAACTGTTATATCGGGGCAACTTTTGGTATCGATTCTCCTCATAATCTTTACTTTAAGAAAGTTTGATCACAATCGAGGTTGTTATGCTAGAGGCTTTTCATATTGGTGAACATTTGAATGAGGAAGTTATCCAAATGAAATTTCATATCTAAAATAACCTTTACGACATTTTATTTTTAGTGAATATTTGCAGATGAAAGATAACGTAGTATTTGTGATGTTGGTTATTGTTACCATGTTCTTAAAACGACTTTATTTTTAGTGAAATAAACTTATTAATTATTAACTCCAAATTCACTTAAAATATTATATTTTATTCTAAACGTGCCCAATAGTTGCACGTGGTTGAGTAAAACGGAAAATATGATTGTATACAAATAAACGATTGAAATATTTTCAAGTGGATATCAAATAGAATTTCACCAAATAAAATTTTCACCAACATGATTGAGCATCAACTTCAATTACAGGGAAATTCTCTAAGATGTATTGTATAACATTTTGAACATTTTGTGATGGAATATGTAGACATCCCATCTCTATATGTACAACACAACTTCTCAACAACCAGGATTTTTGGGATGAATGTGTCTTTGGCCTTGTTTTTTATTTTGTGCAATATCAATCACAATAGAGGATACAACCAACCAACCTCCTCTAACTGTTATATCGGGGATACTTTTGGTACCGATTCTTCTCATAATCTATACTTTAAGAAAGTTTGATCACAATCGAGGTTGTTATGCTAGAGGCTTTTCATATTGGTGAACATTTGAATGAGGAAGTTATCCAAATGAAATTTTATGTCTAAAATAACCTTTACGACATTTTATTTTTAGAGAATATTTGCAGATGAAAGATAACGTAGTATTTGTGATGTTGGTTATTGTTACCATGTTCTTATAACGACTTTATTTTTAGTGAAATAACCTTATTAATTATTAACTCCAAATTCACATAAAATATTATATTTTATTCTAAACGTGCCCAATAGTTGCACGTGGTTGAGTAAATCGTAAAACATGATTGTCAACAAATAAACGATTGAAATATTTTCAAGTGGATATCAAATAGAATTTCACCAAATAAAATTTTCACCAACATGATTGAGCATCAACTTCAATTACAGGGAAATTCTCTAAGATGTATTGTATAACATTTTGAACATTTTGTGATGGAATATGTAGACATCCCATCTCTATATGTACAACACAACTTCTCAACATCCAGGATTTTTGGGATGAATGTGTCTTTGGCCTTGTTTTTTATTTTGTGCAATATCAATCACAATAGAGGATACAACCAACCAACCTCCTCTAACTGTTATATCGGGGATACTTTTGGTACCGATTCTTCTCATAATCTATACTTTAAGAAAGTTTGATCACAATCGAGGTTGTTATGCTAGAGGCTTTTCATATTGGTGAACATTTGAATGAGGAAGTTATCCAAATGAAATTTTATGTCTAAAATAACCTTTACGACATTTTATTTTTAGAGAATATTTGCAGATGAAAGATAACGTAGTATTTGTGATGTTGGTTATTGTTACCATGTTCTTATAACGACTTTATTTTTAGTGAAATAACCTTATTAATTATTAACTCCAAATTCACATAAAATATTATATTTTATTCTAAACGTGCCCAATAGTTGCACGTGGTTGAGTAAATCGTAAAACATGATTGTCAACAAATAAACGATTGAAATATTTTCAAGTGGGATATCAAATAAAATTTCACCAAATAAAATTTTCACCAACATGATTGAGCATCAACTTCATTTACAGGGAAGTTCTCTAAAATGTATTGTATAACATTTTGAACATTTTGTAATTGAATATGTAGACATCCCATCTCTATATGTACAACACAACTTCTCAACAACCAATATTTTTGGGATGAATGTGTCTTTGGCCTTGTTTTTTATTTTGTGCAATATCAATCACAATAGGGGATACAACCAACCAACCTCCTCTAACTGTTATATCGGGGATACTTTTGGTACCGATTCTTCTCATAATCTATACTTTAAGAAAGTTTGATCACAATCGAGGTTGTTATGCTAGAGGCTTTTCATATTGGTGAACATTTGAATGAGGAAGTTATCCAAATGAAATTTTATGTCTAAAATAACCTTTACGACATTTTATTTTTAGAGAATATTTGCAGATGAAAGATAACGTAGTATTTGTGATGTTGGTTATTGTTACCATGTTCTTATAACGACTTTATTTTTAGTGAAATAACCTTATTAATTATTAACTCCAAATTCACATAAAATATTATATTTTATTCTAAACGTGCCCAATAGTTGCACGTGGTTGAGTAAATCGTAAAACATGATTGTCAACAAATAAACGATTGAAATATTTTCAAGTGGGATATCAAATAAAATTTCACCAAATAAAATTTTCACCAACATGATTGAGCATCAACTTCATTTACAGGGAAGTTCTCTAAAATGTATTGTATAACATTTTGAACATTTTGTAATTGAATATGTAGACATCCCATCTCTATATGTACAACACAACTTCTCAACAACCAAGATTTTTGGGATGAATGTGTCTTTGGCCTTGTTTTTCTTTTGTGCAATATCAATCACAATAGAGGATACAACCAACCAACCTCCTCTAATTGTTACATCGGGGCTACTTCTGGTACTGATTCTCCTCATAATCTTTACTTTAAGAAAGTTTGATCACGATCGAGGTTGTTATGCTACGGGCTTTTCATATTGGTGAACATTTGAATGAGGAAGTTATCCAAATGAAATTTCATATCTAAAATAACCTTTACGACATTTTATTTTTAGTGAATATTTGCAGATGAAAGATAACGTAGTATTTGTATTGTTGGTTATTGTTCTCATATTCTTATAACGAGTTTAATTTTAGTGAAATAACCTTATTAATTATTAACTCCAAATTCACATAAAATATAATATTTTATTCTGAACGTGCTCAATAGTTGCACGTGGCTGAGTAAAATGGAAAGCATGATTGTAAACAAATAAACGATTGAAATATTTTCAAGTGGATATCAAATAGAATTTCACCAAATAAAATTTTCACCAACATGATTGAGCATCAGCTTCAATTACAGGGAAATTCTCTAAGATGTATTGTATAACATTTTGAACATTTTGTAATGGAATATGTAGACATCCCATCTCTATATGTACAACACAACTTCTCAACAACCTAGATTTTTGGGATGAATATGTCTTTTTCCTTGTTTTTTTTGTACGATATCAATCACAATAGAGGATACAACAAACCAACCTCCTCTAATTGTTACATCGGGGCTACTTCTGGTACTGATTCTCCTCATAATCTTTACTTTAAGAAAGTTTGATCACGGTTGAGGTTGTTATGCTACGGGCTTTTCATATTGGTGAACATTTGAATGAGGAAGTTATCCAAATGAAATTTCATATCTAAAATAACCTTTACGACATTTTATTTTTAGTGAATATTTGCAGATGAAAGATAACGTAGTATTTGTGATGTTGGTTATTGTTACCACGTTCTTAAAACGACTTTATTTTTAGTGAAATAACCTTATTAATTATTTACTCCAAATTCACTTAAAATATTTTATTTTATTCTAAACGTGCCCAATAGTTGCACGTGGTTGAGTAAAATGGAAAATATGATTGTAAACAAATAAACGATTGAAATATTTTCAAGTGGATATCAAATAGAATTTCACGAAATAAAATTTTCACCAACATGATTGAGCATCAACTTCAATTACAGGGAAATTCTCTAACATGTATTGTATAACATTTTGAACATTTTGTAATGGAATATGTTGACATCCCATCTCTATATGTACAACACAACTTCTCAACAACCTAGATTTTTGGGATGAATATGTCTTTTTCCTTGTTTTTTTTGTGCGATATCAATCACAATAGAGGATACAACCAACCAACCTCCTCTAACTGTTATATCGGGGCAACTTTTGGTATCGATTCTCCTCATAATCTTTACTTTAAGAAAGTTTGATTACAATCGAGGTTGTTATGCTAGAGGCTTTTCATATTGGTGAACATTTGAATGAGGAAGTTATCCAAATGAAATTTCATATCTAAAATAACCTTTACGACATTTTATTTTTAGTGAATATTTGCAGATGAACGATAACGTAGTATTTGTGATGTTGGTTATTGTTACCATGTTCTTAAAACGACTTTATTTTTAGTGAAATAAACTTATTAATTATTAACTCCAAATTCACTTAAAATATTATATTTTATTCTAAACGTGCCCAATAGTTGCACGTGGTTGAGTAAAACGGAAAATATGATTGTATACAAATAAACGATTGAAATATTTTCAAGTGGATATCAAATAGAATTTCACCAAATAAAATTTTCACCAACATGATTGAGCATCAACTTCAATTACAGGGAAATTCTCTAAGATGTATTGTATAACATTTTGAACATTTTGTGATGGAATATGTAGACATCCCATCTCTATATGTACAACACAACTTCTCAACAACCAGGATGTTTGGGATGAATGTGTCTTTGGCCTTGTTTTTTATTTTGTGCAATATCAATCACAATAGAGGATACAACCAACCAACCTCCTCTAACTGTTATATCGGGGATACTTTTGGTACCGATTCTTCTCATAATCTATACTTTAAGAAAGTTTGATCACAATCGAGGTTGTTATGCTAGAGGCTTTTCATATTGGTGAACATTTGAATGAGGAAGTTATCCAAATGAAATTTTATGTCTAAAATAACCTTTACGACATTTTATTTTTAGAGAATATTTGCAGATGAAAGATAACGTAGTATTTGTGATGTTGGTTATTGTTACCATGTTCTTATAACGACTTTATTTTTAGTGAAATAACCTTATTAATTATTAACTCCAAATTCACATAAAATATTATATTTTATTCTAAACGTGCCCAATAGTTGCACGTGGTTGAGTAAATCGTAAAACATGATTGTCAACAAATAAACGATTGAAATATTTTCAAGTGGGATATCAAATAAAATTTCACCAAATAAAATTTTCACCAACATGATTGAGCATCAACTTCATTTACAGGGAAGTTCTCTAAAATGTATTGTATAACATTTTGAACATTTTGTAATTGAATATGTAGACATCCCATCTCTATATGTACAACACAACTTCTCAACAACCAAGATTTTTGGGATGAATGAGTCTTTGGCCTTGTTTTTCTTTTGTGCAATATCAATCACAATAGAGGATACAACCAACCAACCTCCTCTAATTTTTACATAGGGGCTACTTCTGGTACTGATTCTCCTCATAATCTTTACTTTAAGAAAGTTTGATCACGATCGAGGTTGTTATGCTACGGGCTTTTCATATTGGTGAACATTTGAATGAGGAAGTTATCCAAATGAAATTTCATATCTAAAATAACCTTTACGACATTTTATTTTTAGTGAATATTTGCAGATGAAAGATAACGTAGTATTTGTATTGTTGGTTATTGTTCTCATATTCTTATAACGAGTTTAATTTTAGTGAAATAACCTTATTAATTATTAACTCCAAATTCACATAAAATATAATATTTTATTCTGAACGTGCTCAATAGTTGCACGTGGCTGAGTAAAATGGAAAGCATGATTGTAAACAAATAAACGATTGAAATATTTTCAATTGGATATCAAATAGAATTTCACCAAATAAAATTTTCACCAACATGATTGAGCATCAGCTTCAATTACAGGGAAATTCTCTAAGATGTATTGTATAACATTTTCGACATTTTGTAATGGAATATGTAGACATCCCATCTCTATATGTACAACACAACTTCTCAACAACCTAGATTTTTGGGATGAATATGTCTTTTTCCTTGTTTTTTTTGTACGATATCAATCACTATAGAGGATACAACAAACCAACCTCCTCTAATTGTTACATCGGGGCTACTTCTGGTACTGATTCTCCTCATAATCTTTACTTTAAGAAAGTTTGATCACGGTTGAGGTTGTTATGCTACGGGCTTTTCATATTGGTGAACATTTGAATGAGGAAGTTATCCAAATGAAATTTCATATCTAAAATAACCTTTACGACATTTTATTTTTAGTGAATATTTGCAGATGAAAGATAACGTAGTATTTGTGATGTTGGTTATTGTTACCACGTTCTTAAAACGACTTTATTTTTAGTGAAATAACCTTATTAATTATTTACTCCAAATTCACTTAAAATATTTTATTTTATTCTAAACGTGCCCAATAGTTGCACGTGGTTGAGTAAAACGGAAAATATGATTGTAAACAAATAAACGATTGAAATATTTTCAAGTGGATATCAAATAGAATTTCACGAAATAAAATTTTCACCAACATGATTGAGCATCAACTTCAATTACAGGGAAATTCTCTAACATGTATTGTATAACATTTTGAACATTTTGTAATGGAATATGTTGACATCCCATCTCTATATGTACAACACAACTTCTCAACAACCTAGATTTTTGGGATGAATATGTCTTTTTCCTTGTTTTTTTTGTGCGATATCAATCACAATAGAGGATACAACCAACCAACCTCCTCTAACTGTTATATCGGGGCAACTTTTGGTATCGATTCTCCTCATAATCTTTACTTTAAGAAAGTTTGATCACAATCGAGGTTGTTATGCTAGAGGCTTTTCATATTGGTGAACATTTGAATGAGGAAGTTATCCAAATGAAATTTCATATCTAAAATAACCTTTACGACATTTTATTTTTAGTGAATATTTGCAGATGAAAGATAACGTAGTATTTGTGATGTTGGTTATTGTTACCATGTTCTTAAAACGACTTTATTTTTAGTGAAATAAACTTATTAATTATTAACTCCAAATTCACTTAAAATATTATATTTTATTCTAAACGTGCCCAATAGTTGCACGTGGTTGAGTAAAACGGAAAATATGATTGTATACAAATAAACGATTGAAATATTTTCAAGTGGATATCAAATAGAATTTCACCAAATAAAATTTTCACCAATATGATTGAGCATCAACTTCAATTACAGGGAAATTCTCTAAGATGTATTGTATAACATTTTGAACATTTTGTGATGGAATATGTAGACATCCCATCTCTATATGTACAACACAACTTCTCAACAACCAGGATTTTTGGGATGAATGTGTCTTTGGCCTTGTTTTTTATTTTGTGCAATATCAATCACAATAGAGGATACAACCAACCAACCTCCTCTAACTGTTATATCGGGGATACTTTTGGTACCGATTCTTCTCATAATCTATACTTTAAGAAAGTTTGATAACAATCGAGGTTGTTATGCTAGAGGCTTTTCATATTGGTGAACATTTGAATGAGGAAGTTATCCAAATGAAATTTTATGTCTAAAATAACCTTTACGACATTTTATTTTTAGAGAATATTTGCAGATGAAAGATAACGTAGTATTTGTGATGTTGGTTATTGTTACCATGTTCTTATAACGACTTTATTTTTAGTGAAATAACCTTATTAATTATTAACTCCAAATTCACATAAAATATTATATTTTATTCTAAACGTGCCCAATAGTTGCACGTGGTTGAGTAAATCGTAAAACATGATTGTCAACAAATAAACGATTGAAATATTTTCAAGTGGGATATCAAATAAAATTTCACCAAATAAAATTTTCACCAACATGATTGAGCATCAACTTCATTTACAGGGAAGTTCTCTAAAATGTATTGTATAACATTTTGAACATTTTGTAATTGAATATGTAGACATCCCATCTCTATATGTACAACACAACTTCTCAACAACCAAGATTTTTGGGATGAATGAGTCTTTGGCCTTGTTTTTCTTTTGTGCAATATCAATCACAATAGAGGATACAACCAACCAACCTCCTCTAATTGTTACATCGGGGCTACTTCTGGTACTGATTCTCCTCATAATCTTTACTTTAAGAAAGTTTGATCACGATCGAGGTTGTTATGCTACGGGCTTTTCATATTGGTGAACATTTGAATGAGGAAGTTATCCAAATGAAATTTCATATCTAAAATAACCTTTACGACATTTTTTTTTAGTGAATATTTGCAGATGAAAGATAACGTAGTATTTGTGATGTTGGTTATTGTTACCATGTTCTTAAAACGACTTTATATTTAGTGAAATAACCTTATTAATTAATAACTCCAAATTCACATAAAATATAATATTTTATTCTGAACGTGCTCAATAGTTGCACGTGGCTGAGTAAAATGGAAAGCATGATTGTAAACAAATAAACGATTGAAATATTTTCAAGTGGATATCAAATAGAATTTCACCAAATAAAATTTTCACCAACATGATTGAGCATCAGCTTCAATTACAGGGAAATTCTCTAAGATGTATTGTATAACATTTTCGACATTTTGTAATGGAATATGTAGACATCCCATCTCTATATGTACAACACAACTTCTCAACAACCTAGATTTTTGGGATGAATATGTCTTTTTCCTTGTTTTTTTTGTACGATATCAATCACAATAGAGGATACAACAAACCAACCTCCTCTAATTGTTACATCGGGGCTACTTCTGGTACTGATTCTCCTCATAATCTTTACTTTAAGAAAGTTTGATCACGGTTGAGGTTGTTATGCTACGGGCTTTTCATATTGGTGAACATTTGAATGAGGAAGTTATCCAAATGAAATTTCATATCTAAAATAACCTTTACGACATTTTATTTTTAGTGAATATTTGCAGATGAAAGATAACGTAGTATTTGTGATGTTGGTTATTGTTACCATGTTCTTAAAACGACTTTATTTTTAGTGAAATAACCTTATTAATTATTTACTCCAAATTCACTTAAAATATTATATTTTATTCTAAACGTGCCCAATAGTTGCACGTGGTTGAGTAAAACGGAAAATATGATTGTAAACAAATAAACGATTTAAATATTTTCAAGTGGATATCAAATAGAATTTCACGAAATAAAATTTTCACCAACATGATTGAGCATCAACTTCAATTACAGGGAAATTCTCTAACATGTATTGTATAACATTTTGAACATTTTGTAATGGAATATGTTGACATCCCATCTCTATATGTACAACACAACTTCTCCACAACCTAGATTTTTGGGATGAATATGTCTTTTTCCTTGTTTTTTTTGTGCGATATCAATCACAATAGAGGATACAACCAACCAACCTCCTCTAACTGTTATATCGGGGCTACTTTTGGTATCGATTCTCCTCATAATCTTTACTTTAAGAAAGTTTGATCACAATCGAGGTTGTTATGCTAGAGGCTTTTCATATTGGTGAACATTTGAATGAGGAAGTTATCCAAATGAAATTTCATATCTAAAATAACCTTTACGACATTTTATTTTTAGTGAATATTTGCAGATGAAAGATAACGTAGTATTTGTGATGTTGGTTATTGTTACCATGTTCTTAAAACGACTTTATTTTTAGTGAAATAACCTTATTAATTATTAACTCCAAATTCACTTAAAATATTTTATTTTATTCTAAACGTGCCCAATAGTTGCACGTGGTTGAGTAAAACGGAAAATATGATTGTAAACAAATAAACGATTGAAATATTTTCAAGTGGATATCAAATAGAATTTCACCAAATAAAATTTTCACCAACATGATTGAGCATCAACTTCAATTACAGGGAAATTCTCTAACATGTATTGTATAACATTTTGAACATTTTGTAATGGAATATGTTGACATCCCATCTCTATATGTACAACACAACTTCTCAACAACCTAGATTTTTGGGATGAATATGTCTTTTGCCTTGTTTTTTTTTGTGCGATATCAATCACAATAGAGGATACAACCAACCAACCTCCTCTAACTGTTATATCGGGGCTACTTTTGGTATCGATTCTCCTCATAATCTTTACTTTATGAAAGTTTGATCACAATCGAGGTTGTTATGCTAGAGGCTTTTCATATTTGTGAACATTTGAATGAGGAAGTTATCCAAATGAAATTTCATATCTAAAATAACCTTTACGACATTTTATTTTTAGTGAATATTTGCAGATGAAAGATAACGTAGTCTTTGTGATGTTGGTTATTGTTACCATGTTCTTATAACGAGTTTATTTTTAGTGAAATAACCTTATTAATTATTAACTCCAAATTCACATTAAATATTTTATTTTATTCTAAACGTGCCCAATAGTTGCACGTGGCTGAGTAAAACGGAAAATATGATTGTAAACAAATAAAAGATTGAAATATTTTCAAGTGGGATATCAAATAAAATTTCACCAAATAAAATTTTCACCAACATGATTGAACATCAACTTCATTTACAGGGAAGTTCTCAAAGATGTATTGTATAACATTTTGAAAATTTTCTAATAGAATATGTAGACATCCCATCTCTATATGTACAACACAACTTCTCAACAACCCAGATTTTTGGGATGAATGGTTCTTTGCCTTGTTTTTTTTTTGTACGATATCAATCACAATAGAGGATACAACAAACCAACCTCCTCTAATTGTTACATCGGGGCTACTTCTGGTACTGATTCCCCTCATAATCTTTACTTTAAGAAAGTTTGATCACGGTCGAGGTTGTTATGCTACGGGCTTTTCATATTGTTGAACATTTGAATGAGGAAGTTATCCAAATGAAATTTCATATCTAAAATAACCTTTACGACATTTTATTTTTAGTGAATATTTACAGATGAAAGACAACGTAGTATTTGTGATGTTGGTTATTGTTACCATGTTCTTATAACGAGTTTATTTTTAGTGAAATAACCTTATTAATTATTAACTCCAAATTCACATAAAATATTATATTTTATTCTGAACGTGCCCAATAGTTGCACGTGGCTGAGTAAAATGGAAAACATGATTGTAAACAAATAAACGATTGAAATATTTTCAAGTGGATATTAAATAGAATTTCACCAAATAAAATTTTCACCAACATGATTGAGCATCAACTTCAATTACAGGGAAATTATCTAACATGTATTGTATAACATTTTGAACATTTTGTAATGGAATAAGTAGACATCCCATCTCTATATGCACAACACAACTTCTCAACAACCTAGATTTTTGGGATGAATATGTCTTTTGCCTTGTTTTTTTTTGTGCGATATCAATCACAATAGAGGATACAACCAACCAACCTCCTCTAACTGTTATATCGGGGCTACTTTTGGTATCGATTCTCCTCATAATCTTTACTTTAAGAAAGTTTGATCACAATCGAGGTTGTTATGCTAGAGGCTTTTCATATTGGTGAACATTTGAATGAGGAAGTTGTCCAAATGAAATTTTATATCTAAAATAACCTTTACGACATTTTATTTTTAGTGAATATTTGTAGATGAAAGATAACGTAGTATTTGCGATGTTGGTTATTGTTACCATGTTCTTATAACGAGTTTATTTTTAGTGAAATAACCTTATTAATTATTAACTCCAAATTCACATTAAATATTTTATTTTATTCTAAACGTGCCCAATAGTTGCACGTGGCTGAGTAAAACGGAAAACATGATTGTAAACAAATAAAAGATTGAAATATTTTCAAGTGGGATATCAAATAAAATTTCACCAAATAAAATTTTCACCAACAGGATTGAGCATCAACTTCATTTACGGGGAAGTTCTCAAAGATGTATTGTATAACATTTTGAAAATTTTGTAATAGAATATGTAGACATCCCATCTCTATATATACAACACAACTTCTCAACAACCTAGATTTTTGGGATGAATGTGTCTTTGGCCTTGTTTTTTTTTTGTACGATATCAATCACAATAGAGGATACAACAAACCAACCTCCTCTAATTGTTACATCGGGGATACTTCTGGTACTGATTCTCCTCATAATCTTTACTTTAAGAAAGTTTGATCACGGTTGAGGTTGTTATGCTACGGGCTTTTCATATTGGTGAACATTTGAATGAGGAAGTTATCCAAATGAAATTTCATATCTAAAATAACCTTTACGACATTTTATTTTTAGTGAATATTTGCAGATGAAAGACAACGTAGTATTTGTGATGTTGGTTATTGTTACCATGTTCTTATAACGAGTTTATTTTTAGTGAAATAACCTTATTAATTATTAACTCCAAATTCACATAAAATATTATATTTTATTCTGAACGTGCCCAATAGTTGCACGTGGCTGAGTAAAAATGGAAAACATGATTGTAAACAAATAAACGATTGAAATATTTTCAAGTGGATATTAAATAGAATTTCACCAAATAAAATTTTCACCAACATGATTGAGCATCAACTTCAATTACAGGGAAATTCTCTAAGATGTATTGTATAACATTTTGAACATTTTGTAATGGAATATGTAGACATCCCATCTCTATATGTAAACACAACTTCTCAACAACCTAGATTTTTGGGATGAATATGTCTTTTGGCTTGTTTTTTTTGTGCGATATCAATCACAATAGAGGATACAACCAACCAACCTCCTCTAACTGTTATATCGGGGCTACTTTTGGTATCGATTCTCCTCATAATCTTTACTTTAAGAAAGTTTGATCACAATCGAGGTTGTTATGCTAGAGGCTTTTCATATTGGTGAACATTTGAATGAGGAAGTTATCCAAATGAAATTTCATATCTAAAATAACCTTTACGACATTTTTTTTTAGTGAATATTTGCAGATGAAAGATAACGTAGTATTTGTGATGTTGGTTATTGTTACCATGTTCTTAAAACGACTTTATTTTTAGTGAAATAACCTTATTAATTATTAACTCCAAATTCACTTAAAATATTATATTTTATTCTAAACGTGCCCAATAGTTGCACGTGGTTGAGTAAAACGGAAAATATGATTGTATACAAATAAACGATTGAAATATTTTCAAGTGGATATCAAATAGAATTTCACCAAATAAAATTTTCACCAACATGATTGAGCATCAACTTCAATTACAGGGAAATTCTCTAACATGTATTGTATAACATTTTGAACATTTTGTAATGGAATATGTAGACATCCCATCTCTATATGTACAACACAATTTCTCAACAACCTAGATTTTTGGGATGAATATGTCTTTTGCCTTGTTTTTTTTTGTGCGATATCAATCACAATAGAGGATACAACCAACCAACCTCCTCTAACTGTTATATCGGGGCTACTTTTGGTATCGATTCTCCTCATAATCTTTACTTTATGAAAGTTTGATCACAATCGAGGTTGTTATGCTAGAGGCTTTTCATATTTGTGAACATTTGAATGAGGAAGTTATCCAAATGAAATTTCATATCTAAAATAACCTTTACGACATTTTATTTTTAGTGAATATTTGCAGATGAAAGATAACGTAGTGTTTGTGATGTTGGTTATTGTTACCATGTTCTTATAACGAGTTTATTTTTAGTGAAATAACCTTATTAATTATTAACTCCAAATTCACATTAAATATTTTATTTTATTCTAAACGTGCCCAATAGTTGCACGTGGCTGAGTAAAACGGAAAATATGATTGTAAACAAATAAAAGATTGAAATATTTTCAAGTGGGATATCAAATAAAATTTCACCAAATAAAATTTTCACCAACATGATTGAACATCAACTTCATTTACAGGGAAGTTCTCAAAGATGTATTGTATAACATTTTGAAAATTTTCTAATAGAATATGTAGACATCCCATCTCTATATGTACAACACAACTTCTCAACAACCCAGATTTTTGGGATGAATGGTTCTTTGCCTTGTTTTTTTTTTGTACGATATCAATCACAATAGAGGATACAACAAACCAACCTCCTCTAATTGTTACATCGGGGCTACTTCTGGTACTGATTCCCCTCATAATCTTTACTTTAAGAAAGTTTGATCACGGTCGAGGTTGTTATGCTACGGGCTTTTCATATTGTTGAACATTTGAATGAGGAAGTTATCCAAATGAAATTTCATATCTAAAATAACCTTTACGACATTTTATTTTTAGTGAATATTTACAGATGAAAGACAACGTAGTATTTGTGATGTTGGTTATTGTTACCATGTTCTTATAACGAGTTTATTTTTAGTGAAATAACCTTATTAATTATTAACTCCAAATTCACATAAAATATTATATTTTATTCTGAACGTGCCCAATAGTTGCACGTGGCTGAGTAAAAATGGAAAACATGATTGTAAACAAATAAACGATTGAAATATTTTCAAGTGGATATTAAATAGAATTTCACCAAATAAAATTTTCACCAACATGATTGAGCATCAACTTCAATTACAGGGAAATTCTCTAAGATGTATTGTATAACATTTTGAACATTTTGTAATGGAATATGTAGACATCCCATCTCTATATGTAAACACAACTTCTCAACAACCTAGATTTTTGGGATGAATATGTCTTTTGGCTTGTTTTTTTTGTGCGATATCAATCACAATAGAGGATACAACCAACCAACCTCCTCTAACTGTTATATCGGGGCTACTTTTGGTATCGATTCTCCTCATAATCTTTACTTTAAGAAAGTTTGATCACAATCGAGGTTGTTATGCTAGAGGCTTTTCATATTGGTGAACATTTGAATGAGGAAGTTATCCAAATGAAATTTCATATCTAAAATAACCTTTACGACATTTTTTTTTAGTGAATATTTGCAGATGAAAGATAACGTAGTATTTGTGATGTTGGTTATTGTTACCATGTTCTTAAAACGACTTTATTTTTAGTGAAATAACCTTATTAATTATTAACTCCAAATTCACTTAAAATATTATATTTTATTCTAAACGTGCCCAATAGTTGCACGTGGTTGAGTAAAACGGAAAATATGATTGTATACAAATAAACGATTGAAATATTTTCAAGTGGATATCAAATAGAATTTCACCAAATAAAATTTTCACCAACATGATTGAGCATCAACTTCAATTACAGGGAAATTCTCTAACATGTATTGTATAACATTTTGAACATTTTGTAATGGAATATGTAGACATCCCATCTCTATATGTACAACACAATTTCTCAACAACCTAGATTTTTGGGATGAATATGTCTTTTGCCTTGTTTTTTTTTGTGCGATATCAATCACAATAGAGGATACAACCAACCAACCTCCTCTAACTGTTATATCGGGGCTACTTTTGGTATCGATTCTCCTCATAATCTTTACTTTATGAAAGTTTGATCACAATCGAGGTTGTTATGCTAGAGGCTTTTCATATTTGTGAACATTTGAATGAGGAAGTTATCCAAATGAAATTTCATATCTAAAATAACCTTTACGACATTTTATTTTTAGTGAATATTTGCAGATGAAAGATAACGTAGTTTTTGTGATGTTGGTTATTGTTACCATGTTCTTATAACGAGTTTATTTTTAGTGAAATAACCTTATTAATTATTAACTCCAAATTCACATTAAATATTTTATTTTATTCTAAACGTGCCCAATAGTTGCACGTGGCTGAGTAAAACGGAAAATATGATTGTAAACAAATAAAAGATTGAAATATTTTCAAGTGGGATATCAAATAAAATTTCACCAAATAAAATTTTCACCAACATGATTGAACATCAACTTCATTTACAGGGAAGTTCTCAAAGATGTATTGTATAACATTTTGAAAATTTTCTAATAGAATATGTAGACATCCCATCTCTATATGTACAACACAACTTCTCAACAACCCAGATTTTTGGGATGAATGGTTCTTTGCCTTGTTTTTTTTTTGTACGATATCAATCACAATAGAGGATACAACAAACCAACCTCCTCTAATTGTTACATCGGGGCTACTTCTGGTACTGATTCCCCTCATAATCTTTACTTTAAGAAAGTTTGATCACGGTCGAGGTTGTTATGCTACGGGCTTTTCATATTGTTGAACATTTGAATGAGGAAGTTATCCAAATGAAATTTCATATCTAAAATAACCTTTACGACATTTTATTTTTAGTGAATATTTACAGATGAAAGACAACGTAGTATTTGTGATGTTGGTTATTGTTACCATGTTCTTATAACGAGTTTATTTTTAGTGAAATAACCTTATTAATTATTAACTCCAAATTCACATAAAATATTATATTTTATTCTGAACGTGCCCAATAGTTGCACGTGGCTGAGTAAAATGGAAAACATGATTGTAAACAAATAAACGATTGAAATATTTTCAAGTGGATATTAAATAGAATTTCACCAAATAAAATTTTCACCAACATGATTGAGCATCAACTTCAATTACAGGGAAATTATCTAACATGTATTGTATAACATTTTGAACATTTTGTAATGGAATATGTAGACATCCCATCTCTATATGCACAACACAACTTCTCAACAACCTAGATTTTTGGGATGAATATGTCTTTTGCCTTGTTTTTTTTTTGTGCGATATCAATCACAATAGAGGATACAACCAACCAACCTCCTCTAACTGTTATATCGGGGCTACTTTTGGTATCGATTCTCCTCATAATCTTTACTTTAAGAAAGTTTGATCACAATCGAGGTTGTTATGCTAGAGGCTTTTCATATTGGTGAACATTTGAATGAGGAAGTTGTCCAAATGAAATTTTATATCTAAAATAACCTTTACGACATTTTATTTTTAGTGAATATTTGTAGATGAAAGATAACGTAGTATTTGCGATGTTGGTTATTGTTACCATGTTCTTATAACGAGTTTATTTTTAGTGAAATAACCTTATTAATTATTAACTCCAAATTCACATTAAATATTTTATTTTATTCTAAACGTGCCCAATAGTTGCACGTGGCTGAGTAAAACGGAAAACATGATTGTAAACAAATAAAAGATTGAAATATTTTCAAGTGGGATATCAAATAAAATTTCACCAAATAAAATTTTCATCAACAGTATTGAGCATCAACTTCATTTACAGGGAAGTTCTCAAAGATGTATTGTATAACATTTTGAAAATTTTGTAATAGAATATGTAGACATCCCATCTCTATATATACAACACAACTTCTCAACAACCTAGATTTTTGGGATGAATGTGTCTTTGGCCTTGTTTTTTTTTTGTACGATATCAATCACAATAGAGGATACAACAAACCAACCTCCTCTAATTGTTACATCGGGGATACTTCTGGTACTGATTCTCCTCATAATCTTTACTTTAAGAAAGTTTGATCACGGTTGAGGTTGTTATGCTACGGGCTTTTCATATTGGTGAACATTTGAATGAGGAAGTTATCCAAATGAAATTTCATATCTAAAATAACCTTTACGACATTTTATTTTTAGTGAATATTTGCAGATGAAAGACAACGTAGTATTTGTGATGTTGGTTATTGTTACCATGTTCTTATAACGAGTTTATTTTTAGTGAAATAACCTTATTAATTATTAACTCCAAATTCACATAAAATATTATATTTTATTCTGAACGTGCCCAATAGTTGCACGTGGCTGAGTAAAAATGGAAAACATGATTGTAAACAAATAAACGATTGAAATATTTTCAAGTGGATATTAAATAGAATTTCACCAAATAAAATTTTCACCAACATGATTGAGCATCAACTTCAATTACAGGGAAATTCTCTAAGATGTATTGTATAACATTTTGAACATTTTGTAATGGAATATGTAGACATCCCATCTCTATATGTAAACACAACTTCTCAACAACCTAGATTTTTGGGATGAATATGTCTTTTGGCTTGTTTTTTTTGTGCGATATCAATCACAATAGAGGATACAACCAACCAACCTCCTCTAACTGTTATATCGGGGCTACTTTTGGTATCGATTCTCCTCATAATCTTTACTTTAAGAAAGTTTGATCACAATCGAGGTTGTTATGCTAGAGGCTTTTCATATTGGTGAACATTTGAATGAGGAAGTTATCCAAATGAAATTTCATATCTAAAATAACCTTTACGACATTTTTTTTTAGTGAATATTTGCAGATGAAAGATAACGTAGTATTTGTGATGTTGGTTATTGTTACCATGTTCTTAAAACGACTTTATTTTTAGTGAAATAACCTTATTAATTAATAACTCCAAATTCACATAAAATATTTTATTTTATTCTAACCGTGCCCAATAGTTGCACGTGGTTGAGTAAAACGGAAAATATGATTGTAAACAAATAAACGATTGAAATATTTTCAAGTGGATATCAAATAGAATTTCACCAAATAAAATTTTGACCAACATGATTGAGCATCAACTTCAATTACAGGGAAATTCTCTAAGATGTATTGTATAACATTTTGAACATTTTGTAATGGAATATGTAGACATCCCATGTCTATATGTACAACACAACTTCTCAACAACCTAGATTTTTGGGATGAATATGTCTTTTGCCTTGTTTTTTTTGTGCGATATCAATCACAATAGAGGATACAACCAACCAACCTCCTCTAACTGTTGTATTGGGGCTACTTTTGGTATCGATTCTCCTCATAATCTTTACTTTAAGAAAGTTTGATCACAATCGAGGTTGTTATGCTAGAGGCTTTTCATATTGGTGAACATTTGAATGAGGAAGTTATCCAAATGAAATTTCATATCTAAAATAACCTTTACGACATTTTATTTTTAGTGAATATTTGCAGATGAAAGATAACGTAGTCTTTGTGATGTTGGTTATTGTTACCATGTTCTTAAAACGATTTTATTTTTAGTGAAATAACCTTATTAATTATTAACTCCAAATTCACATAAAATATTATATTTTATTCTAAACGTGCCCAATAGTTGCACGTGGCTGAGTAAATGATAGGTTGTTCCCCAATATCTGGGATAGAATTTCTTGTTATTCTACTTATCCGGGATTGAGCTCTTTACACTCTGTCATGATTAGAACTTCATCTGTGATTACTTTTTGGAACTTATGGAAAATGAGAAATAACTACCTCTTTGACTCAGTTTTGCCAACTGAGGTGTTAGTTCTTAGAAGAATCAAGGAAGATATTTTCTACATTTTCTGTTCTAAGCCTGTTTTCATTTCCTCTGCCCTAGATCATAGTATAGCAGACCACTCTTTCCTGCCTTTGATAAAATCTGCTCCTAAGCCAAACATTCTTAAAATAGTTTGGACTAAGCCAAGCACTGGGTATAAATGCAATGTGGATGCTGCTTGGTGCAGTTCCTCCAATATGTGTGGACTTGGTTTGATGATTAGGGACTTCCGGGGAGGTTTCATTTCTGCATATACTATGTACACTGAAGCCTTCTCCCCCTTGGAAGCTGAAATGAAGGCAATTCACTTTGCCTTGGGTAAATCCTTAAGTTTCTCTTGTCCTATTTCCATTGAATCAGACTGTATTAATGTTGTTCGTTGTATTTCTGATCCTATGCAAGCTCCTTGGAAAATGTTTCAACTGGCTGATGAAGCTCACCAAGTTCTGAGAGATATACATCTAGTCCATATTCACAGACAAGCCAATTTAGTGGCAGATTCTCTTGCTAAATCATGTCTTACTACTAAGTCCGATTCCTTCTTGGCTTCTTTTAATTGTTTATCTAATACTTGCCAAGGCTTGATTAGACTAGATCAAATGGGAACACCATCTCTCAGGATGGGATTTTGATCGGATGCTACTGATTGAGGTTTAATTACAGGTACAACACACCGGGCCATGGCTACATCAAAGATGTTTTTGTAAATTCATGCAGCTCTCATATTCATACAAGATCAGCTTGGTTTCATTACAACTTCTAGGTTCATGGTACAAACTGATTTACTTGGAGCTCTCTTGTGTACATATCATGGCCGACGAAGAACTGCATTCTTGGAAATAGTTAGGATCATCTCTTTTGGTTTAGTAGAGGATACGCTCATTCTATATGTTGAGATGATTGAACTGCCTTGTGTTTCTTTTGACTCACTAATAAGTTTGATCATCTATCACATATTTTAATGAGCCTTTGGAATCCTCTAACGTTTAGCTTGGTTGTATCTCATCCTTTTGGAAGCAACAAGCGTTGCTTCATGAGCCTAGTGCTCAACATTTTATATCATTTGACTTAGCTACGACTACTCTTCAGTATCTTTTAATTCTGTATATTTTATGGCTTGGGAAGGCCTAATATATATTTCCCCCGTCTCCGGATGGTTTATAAAAAAAAAAGAGTAAAACGGAAAACATGATTGTAAACAAATAAACGATTGAAATATTTTCAAGTGGGATATCAAATAAAATTTCACCAAATAAAATTTTCACCAACATGATTGAGCATCAACTTCATTTACAGGGAAGTTCTCAAAGATGTATTGTATAACATTTTGAAAATTTTCTAATAGAATATGTAGACATCCCATCTCTATATGTACAACACAACTTCTCAACAACCAAGATTTTTGGGATGAATGTGTCTTTGGCCTTGTTTTTTTTTGTGCGATATCAATCACAATAGAGGATACAACAAACCAACCTCCTCTAATTGTTACATCGGGGCTACTTCTGGTACTGATTCTCCTCATAATCTTTACTTTAAGAAAGTTTGATCACGATCGAGGTTGTTATGCTACGGGCTTTTCATATTGGTGAACATTTGAATGAGGAAGTTATCCAAATGAAATTTCATATCTAAAATAACCTTTACGACATTTTATTTTTAGTGAATATTTGCAGATGAAAGATAACGTAGTATTTGTGATGTTGGTTATTGTTACCATGTTCTTATAACGAGTTTATTTTTAGTGAAATAACCTTATTAATTATTAACTCGAAATTCACATAAAATATTATATTTTATTCTGAACGTGCCCAATAGTTGCACGTGGCTGAGTAAAATGGAAATCATGATTGTAAAAAAATAAACGATTGAAATATTTTCAAGTGGATATTAAATAGAATTTCACCAAATAAAATTTTCACCAACATGATTGAGCATCAACTTAATTTACAGGGAAATTCTCTAAGATGTATTGTATAACATTTTGAACATTTTGTAATGGAATATGTAGACATCCCATCTCTATATGTACAACACAACTTCTCAAAAACCAAGATTTTTGGGATGAATATGTCTTTTGCCTTGTTTTTTTTGTGCGATATCAATCACAATAGAGGATACAACCAACCAACCTCCTCTAACTGTTATATCGGGGCTACTTTTGGTATCGATTCTCCTCATAATCTTTACTTTAAGAAAGTTTGATCACAATCGAGGTTGTTATGCTAGAGGCTTTTCATATTGGTGAACATTTGAATGAGGAAGTTATCCAAATGTAATTTTATATCTAAAATAACCTTGACGACATTTTATTTTTAGTGAATATTTGCAGATGAAAGATAACGTAGTATTTGTGATGTTGGTTATTGTTATCATGTTCTTATAACGAGTTTATTTTTAGTGAAATAACCTTATTGATTATTAACTCCAAATTCACATAAAATATTATATTTTATTCTAAACGTGCCCAATAGTTGCACGTGGCTGAGTAAAACGGAAAACGTGATTGTAAACAAATAAACGATTGAAATATTTTCAAGTGGATATTAAATAAAATTTCACCTAATAAAATTTTCACCAACATGATTGAGCATCAACTTCAATTACAGGGAAATTCTCTAAGATGTATTGTATAACATTTTGAACATTTTGTAATGTAATATGTAGACATCCCATCTCTATATGTACAACACAACTTCTCAACAACCTAGATTTTTGGGATGAATATGTCTTTTGCCTTGTTTTTTTTTGTGCGATATCAATCACAATAGAGGATACAACCAACCAACCTCCTCTAACTGTTATATCGGGGCTACTTTTGGTATCGATTCTCCTCATAATCTTTACTTTAAGAAAGTTTGATCACAATCGAGGTTGTTATGCTAGAGGCTTTTCATATTGGTGAACATTTGAATGAGGAAGTTATCCAAATGAAATTTCATATCTAAAATAACCTTTACGACATTTTATTTTTAGTGAATATTTGCAGATGAAAGATAACGTAGTATTTGTATTGTTGGTTATTGTTCTCATATTCTTATAACGAGTTTAATTTTAGTGAAATAACCTTATTAATTATTAACTCCAAATTCACATAAAATATTTTATTTTATTCTAAACGTGCCCAATAGTTGCACGTGGTTGAGTAAAACGGAAAATATGATTGTAAACAAATAAACGATTGAAATATTTTCAAGTGGATATCAAATAGAATTTCACCAAATAAAATTTTCACCAACATGATTGAGCATCAACTTCAATTACAGGGAAATTCTCTAAGATGTATTGTATAACATTTTGAACATTTTGTAATGTAATATGTAGACATCCCATCTCTATATGTACAACACAACTTCTCAACAACCTAGATTTTTGGGATGAATATTTTTTTTGCCTTGTTTTTTTTTGTGCGATATCAATCTCAATAGAGGATACAACAAACCAACCTCCTCTAACTGTTATATCGGGACTACTTTTGGTATAGATTCTCCTCATAATCTTTACTTTAAGAAAGTTTGATCACAATCGAGGTTGTTATGCTAGAAAAATTTATTGTAACTTTTGGCACTGCGTGCGATTCTACGTGCGATTTCTCCAAAACGATATTTTCTACGTCGTTTCACTCTTGCTCCGTACTTTCTCTCCTACCTTTCTCAGGTTTTCATCTGATAACGGCTATATTCTCGCTCTGATATCTCTCTTCCGCCGCTATGGCGGCTCCGCCGTCTGGTAGCGGTAGCGGTGGCTACGGGGGAGGGAAATCCTTCCTCCAGGCCCTTGCTAATCGCCCTCCGCCCCTTCATGATTCCCTCCCCTCGAACCCGGAGATTAAACCTAAAGTCCAATTCAAAGGGGAGATTGCGTGCCTTGTCACCCGCAAGGATGCTGATACTCTCGCTTCTCACTACAGCAATTCTTTGATCGGTAAGTTTGCCAGAGGGAAGCCGACGATGATTCAACTAAACAATGCTTTTAATTCTGTAGGTTTTAAAGGCAAGTTCCAGATTGGCTCGATTGACTTCCGCCACATCCTCATTCGATTCCATGAAAAGGAAAATTACCAACGATTCTGGCTCAAAGGACAATGGTCTTTTAATAACTCTCAAATGAAGGTCCTCAAATGGACTCCTGACTTTTCACCGGAGGCAGAATCGTTGATTGTGCCGGCATGGGTATCAATCCCTCAAGTTCCTGTTTATTTTTATAACTCCTCTATGCTTGAAGTTATTGGGAATCAAATTGGGAAATTTATTAAAGTCGATGCTGCTACTGAGGCTCTGTCTAGGCCTTCTTGTGTCAAAATGTGTGTGGAAGTCGACCTAAAAAATAAATTACCAACACATATTAGAGTGGGAATTGAAGAGGAAGGTAATGAATTTAATGTGCGAAAATTACCTCTAGAATATGAAGATATCCCACCCTATTGTTTCCACTGCAAATGTATAGGTCATGAGGACAGTTACTGTGTATATTTACATCCTGAACTTAAGAGAATTTGGACTAAAAAACCAGAGCTCAATACAATGAAAACATCTGACGCTCAAAAGATTAATCTAACTCAGGTTGATTCTCTTAAAGCAGGGAGCTCTGGAGTTTCCATAATGGAAAAACAGAAAAATTCTCAAACTCAAAAAATGATATATGTTCCTAAGAAACTCTCTAATGCTGAGCAGGGCACTAATAAGACTAACCATTGTGGCTCTGATCCCCTAATGGCTCCACAGATTTCACTGGTTCCTGATGATGTGACAAAGGATCTGCCAGTACATATTGGTAGGAATGATCTTATTGCCTGTACTAATGAGTTGTCATGTCATCAAGAGAGCCAAGTAGTGACAATAGGAAAAGATAATGTGAATGATAAACTGATCCCACAGCTTAGTAAGGTAATGCTGGTCCCTCCTCATGACATGACAGAAAAAGGTAATGATCTTAACACATGTACTAACCAGAATGCTCATATAGTCTCTGGAGGAGATCTTTCCTCCCACTTTTTTGATGGGGGTACCTCTTCTTCCCCTCCTGTTCCCCCCTCTGTTTATAGTCCAACTGTGCATTTGAACAAGATATCTCAATCTGATCCTACTAACCTTTGGAAAGTTTTTGCTAAGGATGATTTGCATGGTAAGCGAGGTAGGTCTTTCTCTCCTTTCAATTCCATTATTGTTGCAAAAAACTTCATTTTTTCTCAGCAGAAACATAAGGAAAATAGGTTCTCTCTCTTGGCTGATGATGAGGCATCGGCTGATGATCTACACATTACTGAGGATCCTTTACAAACGGGCATACTGGATGGAGTTTCCCTCTCAGCCTCCCTAGAAAAAAATGATGATCTGGTGCATAAGGTTAGTCCCTCTTCCCCTTTCCAAGGTAAGATAAGGTCTGATAGCTCTGAAAGGAAAAACTCAAAAAAAGGTAATGATTCCTTTTTTTCACAGAAGAATATCATTATGACCAGATCAAAAAGCTCCTCTAATGTATCCCCATGAATAGTACATCCAATAAGCTTAAAATGTTGGTTTGGAACATTAGGGGCATGGACACATCCATACTAAGGCTCTGTAATCTTTCTCAAAGGCATAAATTTGATCTGATTTGCCTAATAGAGCCTAAACATGACAACTCTCAATGTGATTCATATAGACAGAGACTGAAATTGGATTACTGTCTCTCAGCCAATAGTGGTCAAATCTGGTTGTTCTGGTCATCAAGTTTAACACTAATGGTTAAAAATGATAATCTGCAGTTTCTAGCAGTTAACTTGAGTTGTGCTAAGCTTAATAAATCAATGGATGCCTTCTTCATTTATGGTCTTAGGACTAGAAGTGGAAGGCTTCCCCTTTGGTCAGACCTGAGCTCTTACAGTCACTCTGAATCCCTATTCATAGGAGATATTAATGCCATTTCTTCTATTAATGAGTATAAAGGTCCATCCTCTCCAAATTTAGGTAGCATAAGGGACTTTAATGGCTTCATAAATGGTTTGGCTTTGGAAGAAATTAACACTTCGGGTAATCTGTTTACCTGGTCAAATAACAGACTAAGATCTCCCACAATTAAAAGATTGGATAGAGGTTTGTGTACTCAATCTTGGTCTTCATGTTTTACTGAGTCTTCTATTCAGATACTAAATAGAGCTAGCTCAGATCACAGTCCTTTGTTATTAACTGTAGGTAGTGACTCTCCTTCATGTCCTAAGCCTTTTAGATTCCTTAATACATGGTATAAGAGGAAAGAGCTTAATGAAGTCATTAAACAAAACTGGGATATTCCTGTAAATAATACTGGAATGTTAGCTTTTTATCTTAAGTTAGTCAGACTTAAAAGGATTCTCAAAATCTGGAATAAGGAAAAATTTGGCAACATTCATGATAATGTGATCCAAGCTGAACTAACATTACAGGCTCAAGAATCTTTAACTGATATTTCAGGATCTTTGCCAGATCAGGTCAAATTGAAAGAGGCTAGGGCTAGGTTAGTTTTGGCATTGTCTGAACAGAAAAATTACTGGAAACACAAGGCTAAAGTAAAATGGTTGCAAGAGGGAGATAATAACACCAGTTTCTACCATAATTCGGTAAAGGAAAGAAATAATAGACTGAAAATTACAAAGATAAGGAGCAAAAATGGACAGTGGCTAGACAACACTCATGATATTGAAATGGAGGCTATTAATTACTATCAGGAACTTCTGAGTGAGGAATCTTCCACTTTCAATTCTCCATTTCAGTATCATTTTCTGAATCATATCCCATGTTTGGTCACTGAGGCTGATAATGATAATCTACTGCTGCCAGTTTCTTTGGAAGAGCTTAAAAAGACTGTCTTTAGTTTGAATAAATCTAGCAGTCCTGGTCCGGATGGTTACACTGCAAAATTTTATATCAAGTCTTGGAACATTATTGCTATAGATCTACTAAGTGCTGTTCAGGATTTTTTATCTTCATCTATTATGCCTAGGGGTATAGGAAGCACATGGATTACTATTATTCCAAAGAAGAAAACACCAATTTCCTTTGATGATTACAGGCCTATAAGTCTCTCTAATGTGATTAATAAGATTTGCTCTAAAGTGCTTATGGAGAGACTTAAAGCTATTATGCCTAAATTAATCTCCCCTAACCAAACAGCATTCCACATGGCAGGGACATTTCAGATAATGTCATTTATTTACAGGAAATGGTAAGGCTGCTCAATAGGAAGAGAAGGGAACCTAATTGCATAATAAAATTAGATCTCAAAAAGGCTTTTGATAGGGTTAGATGGTCTTTTCTATACAAAGTACTTGCCAAATTTGGTTTTCATCCAAAATTCATTTTCTCAATTATGAAAAACCTTTCTCAAGCTTGGTTCTCTGTTCTTATTAATGGCAAGCCTTGTGGTTTTTTCCAATCTTCTAGGGGTATTAAGCAAGGGGATCCTCTATCCCCATTTTTGTTTAATATTTTCTCTGAGTCATTTTCCAGGAGTATGGATTATATATTCCAAAGTGGTAAGCTTTCACCCTATGACCTGCCAGGTAATCCTCCAAGAATTTCACACTTATCATATGCTGATGACACTGTCATTTTCTTTAAAGCAAATAACTTAACTTTGGTTAGATTAAAAGCCTTTTTATCTACCTTTGAAGAAGTCACTGGACAATCAATCAATTATAGTAAGAGTAACATTTTCATAGGTAAGCATGCTACTGTTCAAAGGGTAAATCACATTAAGCGAATTATGGGAATGAAAATTGGTACTTTTCCATTCATGTATCTAGGTGTTCCAATTTTTACTGGTGCTGCAAAGAAGATTTACTTTCAACCCCTTTTTGAGCAGATTGATAGTAGGATTGGTAATTGGAAAAATAGGTGGATAACTACTGGTGGTAAAATTATACTAATTGAATCATGTATTTATTCAATTCCCCAGCATATCTGGCAAGTAATTAAGCCTACAAGTTTGATTGTTTCCACCATTGAAAAAAAATTGAGTAGATTTTTTTGGGGTGAGAATGATCATAAACCAAAAAGAGCATGGAGGAAATGGACTGCTCTTTGTGCATCAACTGATCAAAATGGCTTGGGTTTTAGAAGTATAAGGACAATTGTTAAAACTTGTTCTGTAAAGTTGTGGTGGAAATTTCAGTTGGCAGATACTTTATGGTCTCACTTGTTGGCTAACCTTCCACCATCTTACAGAACCTCCCCTAATTGGAAAAGAATTTGCTCAGTTAATTCTTGGGCAGAAGCTAACTCAAGGGTAATAATTGGAAATGGTGAATGCAATTTCTGGAATGC
The DNA here is from genome assembly GCA_037428765.1 of Rubia yunnanensis. Lineage (NCBI taxonomy): Eukaryota > Viridiplantae > Streptophyta > Magnoliopsida > Gentianales > Rubiaceae > Rubia > Rubia yunnanensis. The sequence continues at coordinate 55,613,013 of CM075063.1, read as the reverse complement.
AAATTGGCTGGGGACTGGGATTTTATCTGATTTGTGTGATCAAAACAATATAGGAGTTGATGAGAACTGTTCTGTTGCAGAATTTATAGCCAATAAATCTAGCCTTATACCTTTAATTCAACCATTTCTGCCCCCTAATATTACTATTCTTTTGCAGGACTCAAAAACATTGCCTCATAGACCTGATAGACTAATCTGGAAGCCAGGTGCTGATGGTAATTTCTCATTCAAAGCTACTTATTTGTTACTTTGTAACAACTCAGGTCAGTATGCATCTCCACTTCATTTCTGGAACTCTAGATTTGAGAAAAAAATATCTGTGTTTATGTGGAAAGTGACAAACTCTTTTCTTCCTTTTGATAATACTCTTAAAAATCTCAGAATCAGTTTAGCCTCTAAATGCTGTATGTGTAATTTACATGAGGATGATCTAGACCATTTCTTTAACTCCTGTGAGTTTTCCTTGAATGTTTGGAAATCCATACATCAGTTTATGGGAATTAGGGATAGGGAATTTCATTCTGTGTGGGACAGATTATCTGCTTACTTATCCTTCCCCACCCTATCTAAATTACATTCCATTATTGTGAGAACTGCAGCAATTTATACCTTTTGGAATTTATGGAAGATGAGGAATAGATTTATTTTTGATTCAGTTAAGCCCTCATCTTCCATAGTGCTTCAGCAGATTAGAGATCAAATTTTCTATTCATTCTCTGCTAAACCAGTATATATAGTCTCTCCACTTGATCTCAGTATTGCAAACCACTCCTACTTGCGTCTCATTAAAAGACCACCAAAGCCTAAAATCTGGAAAATTGCATGGGTCAGACCAAAAACTGGTTTTAAAGTAAATGTGGATGCTGCTTGGTGTTGTAAGACGAATAAGTGTGGCCTTAGCATTATCATTAGAGACTGTAGAGGGAGTTTTAAGGAAGCTTATACCTCATTTACTAATGCAAAATCTCCCCTAGAAGCTGAGTTAAAAGCTATTTTATTTGCTATCCAATTTTCCACTCCTCTGTCCACTGTTTGCATGGAATCAGACTGCCTTAATGCTGTGCTTTATGTTATTGCTCCATTAACATCCCCCTGGGAATTGTTTGATTTAGCAGATGAGATTCATGTTTCTTTGGGTGATATACACATTATGCATATATTTAGGGAAGCCAATCAGGTTGCTCATTTGTTGGCAAAAACTTGCTTGTCACAAAAATGTAATTTGGCTTTTCCACATTTTTCTTTGCTTCCTAACCTAGTCCAAGGCTTAGTTAGGCTAGACCAAATGAATACTCCTTCTCTGCGGATTGCCTCCTAGTTCGGATGCTACTCAGTAAAAAATTTTCTTGCAGATCAAATGTTGATATCAGGCTTCATGCAAAGATGGTCCCCTGCTGCTTTTGAAGATGGCTCTGCCCATCATGACTGTAGTTGGATCCGGACCTAGATGGTTTGGTTACTCGTGTTGCTAAGGGTGGATATCTTCGCTTCGAATTCTTTCTACTGCCCACCTCTCCTTTTGGTATATATCCGAGAGTCATCTGCAAGCAGCTAGATTAGGTTTTGATTTCTACTTCAGGCCAGTATGTGGAGGTTAGCTCTTTATTTATGTGGAGAGGGTTTCGACTGCCTTGTGTTTTCTTCTTGGATTCACTAATAAGTTTCGGTCCTTTCCACCATAGATAAAGAGGCCTCTCCTCCGACTTGATGCTAATATGTAATTTTCTCATTCTTTTGGGGGCAACAAGCGTTGCCCTGATAGCCAGTGATCATTCATGTATATCCTACTATTGCTTCGGCTTTTCTTTATTGTCTATTTTTTCGGCTCGGGAAGGCCTAATAGAATTTCACCCATCTACGGATGGTTTTAATTAAAAAAAAAGAGGTTGTTATGCTAGAGGCTTTTCATATTGGTGAACATTTGAATGAGGAAGTTATCCAAATGAAATTTCATATCTAAAATAACCTTTACGACATTTTATTTTTAGTGAATATTTGCAGATGAAAGATAACGTAGTATTTGTATTGTTGGTTATTGTTCTCATATTCTTATAACGAGTTTAATTTTAGTGAAATAACCTTATTAATTATTAACTCCAAATTAACATAAAATATTTTATTTTATTCTAAACGTGCCCAATAGTTGCACGTGGTTGAGTAAAACGGAAAATATGATTGTAAACAAATAAACGATTGAAATATTTTCAAGTGGATATCAAATAGAATTTCACCAAATAAAATTTTCACCAACATGATTGAGCATCAACTTCAATTACAGGGAAATTCTCTAAGATGTATTGTATAACATTTTGAACATTTTCTAATGGAATATGTAGACATCCCATCTCTATATGTACAACACAACTTCTCAACAACCTAGATTTTTGGGATGAATATGTCTTTGTCCTTGTTTTTTTTGTGCGATATCAATCACAATAGAGGATACAACCATCCAACCTCCTCTAACTGTTATATCGGGGCTACTTTTGGTATCGATTCTCCTCATAATCTTTACTTTAAGAAAGTTTGATCACAATCGAGGTTGTTATGCTAGAGGCTTTTCATATTGGTGAACATTTGAATGAGGAAGTTATCCAAATGAAATTTCATATCTAAAATAACCTTTACGACATTTTATTTTTAGTGAATATTTGCAGATGAAAGATAACGTAGTATTTGTGATGTTGGTTATTGTTACCAAGTTCTTAAAACGACTTTATTTTTAGTAAAATAACCTTATTAATTATTAACTCCAAATTCACTTAAAATATTTTATTTTATTCTAAACGTGCCCAATAGTTGCACGTGGTTGAGTAAAATGGAAAATATGATTGTAAACAAATAAACGATTGAAATATTTTCAAGTGGATATCAAATAGAATTTCACCAAATAAAATTTTCACCAACATGATTGAGCATCAACTTCAATTACAGGGAAATTCTCTAAGATGTATTGTATAACATTTTGAACATTTTGTAATGGAATATGTAGACATCCCATCTCTATATGTACAACACAACTTCTCAACAACCTAGATTTTTGGGATGAATATGTCTTTTTCCTTGTTTTTTTTGTGCGATATCAATCACAATCGAGGATACAACAAACCAACCTCCTCTAATTGTTACATCGGGGATACTTCTGGTACTGATTCTCCTCATAATCTTTACTTTAAGAAAGTTTGATCACGATCGAGGTTGTTATGCTACGGGCTTTTCATATTGGTGAACATTTGAATGAGGAAGTTATCCAAATGAAATTTCATATCTAAAATAACCTTTACGACATTTTATTTTTAGTGAATATTTGCAGATGAAAGATAACGTAGTATTTGTGATGTTGGTTATTGTTACCATGTTCTTATAACGAGTTTATTTTTAGTGAAATAACCATATTAATTATTAACTCGAAATTCACATAAAATATTATATTTTATTCTGAACGTGCCCAATAGTTGCACGTGGCTGAGTAAAATGGAAAACATTATTGTAAACAAATAAACGATTGAAATATTTTCAAGTGGATATTAAATAGAATTTCACCAAATAAAATTTTCACCAACATGATTGAGCATCAACTTCAATTACACGGAAATTCTCTAAGATGTATTGTATAACATTTTGAACATTTTGTAATGGAATATGTAGACATCCCATCTCTATATGTACAACACAACTTCTCAAAAACCTAGATTTTTTGGATGAATATGTCTTTTGCCTTGTTTTTTTAGTGCGATATCAATCACAATAGAGGATACAACCAACCAACCTCCTCTAACTGTTATATCGGGGCTACTTTTGGTATCGATTATCCTCATAATCTTTACTTTAAGAAAGTTTGATCACAATCGAGGTTGTTTTGCTAGAGGCTTTTCATATTGGTGAACATTTGAATGAGGAAGTTGTCCAAATGAAATTTTATATCTAAAATAACCTTTACGACATTTTATTTTTAGTGAATATTTGCAGATGAAAGATAACGTAGTATTTGTGATGTTGGTTATTGTAACCATGTTCTTATAACAAGTTTATTTTTAGTGAAATAACCTTATTGATTATTAACTCCAAATTCACATAAAATATTATATTTTATTCTAAACGTGCCCAATAGTTGCACGTGGCTGAGTAAAATGGAAAACGTGATTGTAAACAAATAAACGATTGAAATATTTTCAAGTGGATATTAAATAAAATTTCACCTAATAAAATTTTCACCAACATGATTGAGCATCAACTTCAATTACAGGGAAATTCTCTAAGATGTATTGTATAACATTTTGAACATTTTGTAATGTAATATGTAGACATCCCATCTCTATATGTACAACACAACTCCTCAAAAAAACCTAGATTTTTGGGATGAATATGTCTTTTGCCTTTTTTTTTGTGCGATATCAATCTCAATAGAGGATACAACCAACCAACCTCCTCTAACTGTTATATCGGGGCTACTTTTGGTATCGATTCTCCTCATAATCTTTACTTTAAGAAAGTTTGATCACAATCGAGGTTGTTATGCTAGAGGCTTTTCATATTGGTGAACATTTGAATGAGGAAGTTATCCAAATGAAATTTCATATCTAAAATAACCTTTACGGCATTTTATTTTTAGTGAATATTTGCAGATGAAAGATAACGTAGCATTTGTATTGTTGGTTATTGTTCTCATATTCTTATAACGAGTTTAATTTTAGTGAAATAACCTTATTAATTATTAACTCCAAATTCACATAAAATATAATATTTTATTCTGAACGTGCTCAATAGTTGCACGTGGCTGAGTAAAATGGAAAGCATGATTGTAAACAAATAAACGATTGAAATATTTTCAAGTGGATATCAAATAGAATTTCACCAAATAAAATTTTCATCAACATGATTGAGCATCAACTTCAATTACAGGGAAATTCTCTAAGATGTATTGTATAACATTTTGAACATTTTGTAATGGAATATGTAGACATCCCATCTCTATATGTACAACACAACTTCTCAACAATCTAGATTTTTGGGATGAATATGTCTTTTTCCTTGTTTTTTTTGTGCGATATCAATCACAAAAGAGGATACAACCAACCAACCTCCTCTAACTATTATATCGGGGCTACTTTTGGTATCGATTCTCCTCATAATCTTTACTTTAAGAAAGTTTGATCACAATCGAGGTTGTTATGCTAGAGGCTTTTCATATTGGTGAACATTTGAATGAGGAAGTTATCCAAATGAAATTTCATATCTAAAATAACCTTTACGACATTTTATTTTTAGTGAATATTTGCAGATGAAAGATAACGTAGTATTTGTGATGTTGGTTATTGTTACCATGTTCTTAAAACGACTTTATTTTTAGTGAAATAACCTTATTAATTATTAACTCCAAATTCACATAAAATATTATATTTTATACTAAAGGTGCCCAATAGTTGCACGTGGTTGAGTAAAACGGAAAATATGATTGTAAACAAATAAACGATTGAAATATTTTCAAGTGGATATCAAATAGAATTTCACCAAATAAAATTTTCACCAACATGATTGAGCATCAACTTCAATTACAGGGAAATTCTCTAAGATGTATTGTATAACATTTTGAACATTTTGTAATGGAATATGTAGACATCCCATCTCTATATGTACAACACAGCTTCTCAACAACCTAGATTTTTGGGATGAATATGTCTTTTGCCTTGTTTTTTTGTGCGATATCAATCACAATAGAGGATACAACCAACCAACCTCCTCTAACTGTTATATCGGGGCTACTTTTGGTACAGATTCTTCTCATAATCTCTACTTTAAGAAAGTTTGATCACAATCGAGGTTGTTATGATAGAGGATTTTCCTATTGGTGAACATTTGAATGAAGAAGTTATCCAAATGAAATTTCATATCTAAAATAACCTTTACGACATTTTATTTTTAGTGAATATTTGCAGATGAAAGATAACGTAGTATTTGTGATGTTGGTTATTGTTACCATGTTCTTATAACGACTTTATTTTTAGTGAAATAATCTTATTAATTATTAACTCCAAATTCACATAAAATATTTTATTTTATTCTAAACGTGCCCAATAGTTGAACGTGGTTGAGTAAATCGGAAAATATGATTGTAAACAAATAAACGATTGAAATATTTTCAAGTGGATATCAAATAGAATTTCACCAAATAAAATTTTCACCAACATGATTGAGCATCAATTTCAATTACAGGGAAATTCTCTAACTTGTATTGTATAACATTTTGAACATTTTGTAATGGAATATGTAGACATCCCATCTCTATATGTACAACACAACTTCTCAACAACCTATATTTTTGGGATGAATATGTCTTTTGCCCTGTTTTTTTTTGTGCGATATCAATCTCAATAGAGGATACAACCAACCAATCTCCTCTAACTGTTATATCGGGGCTACTTTTGGTATCGATTCTCCTCATAATCTTTACTTTATGAAAGTTTGATCACAATCGAGGTTGATATGCTAGAGGATTTTCATATTGGTGAACATTTGAATGAGGAAGTTATCCAAATGAAATTTCATATCTAAAATAACCTTTACGACATTTTATTTTTAGTGAATATTTGCAGATGAAAGATAATGTAGTCTTTGTGATGTTGGTTATTGTTACCATGTTCTTATAACGAGTTTATTTTTAGTGAAATAACCTTATTAATTATTAACTCCAAATTCACATAAAATATTTTATTTTATTCTAAACGTGCCCAATAGTTGCACGTGGCTGAGTAAAACGGAAAACATGATTGTAAACAAATAAAAGATTGAAATATTTTCAAGTGGGATATCAAATAAAATTTCACCAAATAAAATTTTCACCAACATGATTGAGCATCAACTTCATTTACAGGGAAGTTCTCAAAGATGTATTGTATAACATTTTGAAAATGTTCTAATAGAATATGTAGACATCCCATCTCTATATGTACAACACAACTTCTCAACAACCAAGATTTTTGGGATGAATGTGTCTTTGGCCTTGTTTTTTTTTGTGCGATATCAATCACAATAGAGGATGCAACAAACCAACCTCCTCCAATTGTTACATCGGGGCTACTTCTGGTACTGATTCTCCTCATAATCTTTACTTTAAGAAAGTTTGATCACGATCGAGGTTGTTATGCTACGGGATTTTCATATTGGTGAACATTTGAATTAGGAAGTTATCCAAATGAAATTTCATATCTAAAATAACCTTTACGACATTTTATTTTTAGTGAATATTTGCAGATGAAAGACAACGTAGTATTTGTGATGTTGGTTATTGTTACCATGTTCTTATAACGAGTTTATTTTTAGTGAAATAACCTTATTAATTATTAACTCCAAATTCACATAAAATATTATATTTTATTCTGAACGTGCCCAATAGTTGCATGTGGCTGAGTAAAATGGAAAACATGATTGTAAACAAATAAACGATTGAAATATTTTCAAGTGGATATTAAATAGAATTTCACCAAATAAAATTTTCACCAACATGATTGAGCATCAACTTCAATTACAGTGAAATTCTCTAAGATGTATTGTATAACATTTTGAACAGTTTCTAATGGAATATGTAGACATCCCATCTCTATATGTACAACACAACTTCTCAACAACCTAGATTTTTGGGAAGAATATGTCTTTTGCCTTGTTTTTTTTGTGCGATATCAATCACAATAGAGGATACAACCAACCAACCTCCTCTAACTGTTATATCGGGGCTACTTTTGGTGTCGATTCTCCTCATAATCTTTACTTTAAGAAAGTTTGATCACAATCGAGGTTGTTATGCTAGAGGCTTTTCATATTGGTGAACATTTGAATGAGGAAGTTATCCAAATGAAATTTTTATATCTAAAATAACCTTTACGACATTTTATTTTTAGTGAATATTTGCAGATGAAAGATAACGTAGTATTTGTGATGTTGGTTATTGTTACCATGTTCTTAAAGCGACTTTATTTTTAATGAAATAACCTTATTAATTATTAACTCCAAATTCACATAAAATATTTTATTTTATTCTAAACGTGCCCAATAGTTGCACGTGGTTGAGTGAAATGGAAAATATGATTGTAAACAAATAAACGATTGAAATATTTTCAAGTGGATATCAAATAGAATTTAACCAAATAAAATTTTCACCAACATGATTGAGCATCAACTTCAATTACAGGGAAATTCTCTAAGATGTATTGTATAACATTTTGAACATTTTGTAATGGAATATGTAGACATCCCATCTCTATATGTACAATACAACTTCTCAACAACCTAGATTTTTGGGATGAATATGTCTTTTGCCTTGTTTTTTTTTGTGCGATATCAATCACAATTGAGGATACAACCAACCAACCTCCTCTAACTGTTATATCGGGGCTAATTTTGGTATCGATTCTCCTCATAATCTTTACTTTAAGAAAGTTTGATCACAATCGAGGTTGTTATGCTAGAGGCTTTTCATATTGGTGAACATTTGAATGAGGAAGTTATCCAAATGAAATTTCATATCTAAAATAACCTTTACGACATTTTATTTTTAGTGAATATTTGCAGATGAAAGATAACGTAGTCTTTGTGATGTTGGTTATTGTTACCATGTTCTTATAACGAGTTTATTTTTAGTGAAATAACCTTATTAATTATTAACTCCAAATTCACATAAAATATTTTATTTTATTCTAAACGTGGCCAATAGTTGCACGTGGCGGAGTAAAACGGAAAACATGATTGTAAACAAATAAACGATTGAAATATTTTCAAGTGGATATTAAATAGAATTTCACCAAATAAAATTTTCACCAACATGATTGAGCATCAACTTCAATTACAGTGAAATTCTCTAAGATGTATTGTATAACATTTTGAACATTTTCTAATGGAATATGTAGACATCCCATCTCTATATGTACAACACAACTTCTCAACAACCTAGATTTTTGGGATGAATATGTCTTTTGCCTTGTTTTTTTTGTGCGATATCAATCACAATAGAGGATACAACCAACCAACCTCCTCTAACTGTTATATCGGGGCTACTTTTGGTGTCGATTCTCCTCATAATCTTTACTTTAAGAAAGTTTGATCACAATCGAGGTTGTTATGCTAGAGGCTTTTCATATTGGTGAACATTTGAATGAGGAAGTTATCCAAATGAAATTTTTATATCTAAAATAACCTTTACGACATTTTATTTTTAGTGAATATTTGCAGATGAAAGATAACGTAGTATTTGTGATGTTGGTTATTGTTACCATGTTCTTAAAACGACTTTATTTTTAATGAAATAACCTTATTAATTATTAACTCCAAATTCACATAAAATATTTTATTTTATTCTAAACGTGCCCAATAGTTGCACGTGGTTGAGTGAAATGGAAAATATGATTGTAAACAAATAAACGATTGAAATATTTTCAAGTGGATATCAAATAGAATTTAACCAAATAAAATTTTCACCAACATGATTGAGCATCAACTTCAATTACAGGGAAATTCTCTAAGATGTATTGTATAACATTTTGAACATTTTGTGATGGAATATGTAGACATCCCATCTCTATATGTACAATACAACTTCTCAACAACCTAGATTTTTGGGATGAATATGTCTTTTGCCTTGTTTTTTTTTGTGCGATATCAATCACAATAGAGGATACAACCAACCAACCTCCTCTAACTGTTATATCGGGGCTACTTTTGGTATCGATTCTCCTCATAATCTTTACTTTAAGAAAGTTTGATCACAATCGAGGTTGTTATGCTAGAGGCTTTTCATATTGGTGAACATTTGAATGAGGAAGTTATCCAAATGAAATTTCATATCTAAAATAACCTTTACGACATTTTATTTTTAGTGAATATTTGCAGATGAAAGATAACATAGTCTTTGTGATGTTGGTTATTGTTACCATGTTCTTATAACGAGTTTATTTTTAGTGAAATAACCTTATTAATTATTAACTCCAAATTCACATAAAATATTTTATTTTATTCTAAACGTGGCCAATAGTTGCACGTGGCTGAGTAAAACGGAAAACATGATTGTAAACAAATAAACGATTGAAATATTTTCAAGTGGGATATCTAATCAAATTTCACCAAATAAAATTTTCACCAACATGATTGAGCATCAACTTCATTTACAGGGAAGTTCTCAAAGATGTATTGTATAACATTTTGAAAATTTTCTAATAGAATATGTAGACATCCCATCTCTATATGTACAACACAACTTCTCAACAACCAAGATTTTTGGGATGAATGTGTCTTTGGCCTTGTTTTTTTTTGTGCGATATCAATCCCAATAGAGGATACAACCAACCAACCTCCTCTAATTGTTACATCGGGGCTACTTCTGGTACTGATTCTCCTCATAATCTTTACTTTAAGAAAGTTTGATCACGATCGAGGTTGTTATGCTACGGGCTTTTCATATTGGTGAACATTTGAATGAGGAAGTTATCCAAATGAAATTTCATATCTAAAATAACCTTTACGACATTTTATTTTTAGTGAATATTTGCAGATGAAAGATAACGTAGTATTTGTGATGTTGGTTATTGTTACCATGTTCTTATAACGAGTTTATTTTTAGTGAAATAATCTTATTAATTATTAACTCGAAATTCACATAAAATATTATATTTTATTCTGAACGTGCCCAACAGTTACACGTGGCTGAGTAAAATGGAAAACATGATTGTAAACAAATAAACGATTGAAATATTTTCAAGTGGATATTAAATAGAATTTCACCAAATAAAATTTTCACCAACATGATTGAGCATCAACTTCAATTACAGGGAGATTCTCTAAGATGTATTGTATAACATTTTGAACATTTTGTAGTGGAATATGTAGACATCCCATCTCTATATGTACAACACAACTTCTCAAAAACCTAGATTTTTGGGATGAATATGTCTTTTGCCTTGTTTTTTTTTGTGCGATATCAATCACAATAGAGGATACAACCAACCAACCTCCTCTAACTATTATATCGGGGCTACTTTTGGTATCGATTCTCCTCATAATCTTTACTTTATGAAAGTTTGATCACAATCGAGGTTGTTATGCTAGAGGCTTTTCATATTGGTGAACATTTGAATGAGGAAGTTATCCAAATGAAATTTCATATCTAAAATAACCTTTACGACATTTTATTTTTAGTGAATATTTGCAGATGAAAGATAACGTAGTATTTGTGATGTTGGTTATTGTTACCATGTTCTTATAACGAGTTTATTTTTAGTGAAATAACCTTATTAATTATTAACTCCAAATTCACATAAAATATTTTATTTTATTCTAAACGTTCCCAACAGTTGCACGTGGTTTAGTAAAACGGAAAATATGATTGTAAACAAATAAACGATTGAAATATTTTCAAGTGGATATGAAATAGAATTTCACCAAATAAAATTTTCACCAACATGATTGAGCATCAACTTCAATTACAGGGAAATTCTCTAACATGTATTGTATAACATTTTGAACATTTTGTAATGGATAATGTAGACATCCCATCTCTATATGTACAACACAACTTCTCAACAACCTAGATTTTTGGGATGAATATGTCTTTTCCCTTGTTTTTTTTGTGCGATATCAATCACAATAGAGGATACAACCAACCAACCTCCTCTAACTGTTATATCGGGGCTACTTTTGGTATCGATTCTCCTCATAATCTTTACTTTAAGAAAGTTTGATCACAATCGAGGTTGTTATGCTAGAGGCTTTTCATATTGGTGAACATTTGAATGAGGAAGTTATCCAAATGAAATTTCATATCTAAAATAACCTTTACAACATTTTATTTTTAGTGAATATTTGCAGATGAAAGATAACGTAGTCTTTGTGATGTTGGTTATTGTTACCATGTTCTTATAACGAGTTTATTTTTAGTAAAATAACATTATTAATTATTAACTCCAAATTCACATAAAATATTTTATTTTATTCTAAACGTGCCCAATAGTTGCACGTGGCTGAGTAAAACGGAAAACATGATTGTAAACAAATAAACGATTGAAATATTTTCAAGTGGGATATCAAATGTAATTTCACCAAATAAAATTTTCACCAACATGATTGCGCATCAACTTCATTTACAGGGAAGTTCTCAAAGATGTATTGTATAAAATTTTGAAAATTTTCTAATAGAATATGTAGACATCCTATCTCTATATGTACAACACAACTTCTCAACAACCAAGATTTTTGGGATGAATGTGTCTTTGGCCTTGTTTTTTTTTGTGCGATATCAATCACAATAGAGGATACAACCAACCAACCTCCCTCCTCAAATTGTTACATCGGGGCTACTTCTGGTACTGATTCTCCTCATAATCTTTACTTTAAGAAAGTTTGATCACGATCGAGGTTGTTATGCTACGGGCTTTTCATATTGGTGAACATTTGAATGAGGAAGTTATCCAAATGAAATTTCATATCTAAAATAACCTTTACGACATTTTATTTTTAGTGAATATTTGCAGATGAAAGATAACGTAGTATTTGTGATGTTGGTTATTGTTACCATGTTCTTATAACGAGTTTATTTTTAGTGAAATAACCTTATTAATTATTAACTCCAAATTCACATAAAATATTATATTTTATTCTAAAGGTGCCCAATAGTTGCACGTGGTTGAGTAAAACGGAAAATATGATTGTAAACAAATAAACGATTGAAATATTTTCAAGTGGTTATCAAATAGAATTTCACCAAATAAAATTTTCACCAACATGATTGAGCATCAACTTCAATTACAGGGAAATTCTCTAAGATGTATTGTATAACATTTTGAAAATTTTCTAATAGAATATGTTGACATCCCATCTCTATATGTACAACACAACTTCTCAACAACCAAGATTTTTGGGATGAATGTGTCTTTGGCCTTGTTTTTTTTTGTGCGATATCAATCACAATAGAGGATACAACCAACCAACCTCCTCTAATTGTTACATCGGGGCTACTTCTGGTACTGATTCTCCTCATAATCTTTACTTTAAGAAAGTTTGATCACGATCGAGGTTGTTATGCTACGGGCTTTTCATATTGGTGAACATATGAATGAGGAAGTTATAACGAGTTTATTTTTTGTGAAATAACCTTATTAATTATTAACTCCAAATTCACATAAAATATTTTATTTTATTCTAAATGTACCCAATAGTTGCACGTGGTTGAGTAAAACGGAAAATATGATTGTAAAGAAATAAACGATTTAAATATTTTCAAGTGGATATCAAATAATATTTCACCAAATAAATTTTTCACCAACATGATTGAGCATCAACTTCAATTACGGGGAAATTCTCTAAGATGTATTGTATTACATTTTGAACATTTTGTAATGGAATATATAGACATCCCATCTCTATATGTACAACACAACTTCTCAACAACCAAGATTTTTGGGATGAATGTGTCTTTGGCCTTGTTTTTTTTTGTGTGATATCAATAACAATAGAGGATACAACCAACCAACCTCCTCTAATTGTTATATCGGGGCTACTTCTGGTACTGATTCTCCTCATAATCTTTACTTTAAGAAAGTTTGATCACGATCGAGGTTGTTATGCTACGGGCTTTTCATATTGGTGAACATTTGAATGAGTAAGTTATCCAAATGAAATTTTATATCTAAAATAACCTTTAAGACATTTTAATTTTAGTGAATATTTGCAGATGAAAGATAACGTAGTATTTGTGATGTTGGTTATTGTTACCATGTTCTTATAACGAGTTTATTTTTAGTGAAATAACCTTATTAATTATTAACTCCAAATTCACATAAAATATTTTATTTTATTCTAAACGTGCCCAATAGTTGCACGTGGCTGAGTAAAACGGAAATCATGATTGTAAACAAATAAACGATTGAAATATTTTCAAGTGGATATCATATAGAATTTCACCAAATAAAATTTTCACCAACATGATTGAGCATCAACTTCAATTACAGGGAAATTCTCTAAGATGTATTGTATAACATTTTGAACATTTTGTAATGGAATATGCAGACATCCCATCTCTATATGTACAACACAACTTCTCAATAACCTAGATTTTTGGGATGAATATGTCTTTTGCCTTGTTTTTTTTGTGCGATATCAATCACAATAGAGGATACAACCAACCAACCTCCTCTAACTGTTATATCAGGGCTACTTTTGGTATCGATTCTCCTCATAATCTTTACTTTAAGAAAGTTTGATCACAATCGAGGTTGTTATACTAGAGGCTTTTCATATTGGTGAACATTTGAATGAGGAAGTTATCCAAATGAAATTTCATATCTAAAATAATCTTTACGACATTTTATTTTTAGTGAATATTTGCAGATGAAAGATAACGTAGTATTTGTGATGTTGGTTATTGGTACCATGTTCTTATAACGACTTTATTTTTAGTGAAATAACCTTATTAATTATTAACTCCAAATTCACATAAAATATTTTATTTTATTCTAAACGTGCCCAATAGTTGCACGTGGTTGAGTAAAACGGAAAATATGATTGTAAACAAATAAACGATTGAAATATTTTCAAGTGGATATCAAATAGAATTTCACCAAATAAAATTTTCACCAACATGATTGAGCAACAACTTCAATTACAGGGAAATTCTCTAAGATGTATTGTATAACATTTTGAACATTTTGTAATTGAATATGTAGACATCCCATCTCTATATGTACAACACAACTTCTCAACAACCTAGATTTTTGGGATGAATATGTCTTTTGCCTTGTTTTTTTTCGTGCGATATCAATCACAATAGAGGATACAACCAACCAACCTCCTCTAACTGTTATATCAGGGCTACTTTTGGTATCGATTCTCCTCATAATCTTTACTTTAAGAAAGTTTGATCACAATCGAGGTTGTTATACTAGAGGCTTTTCATATTGGTGAACATTTGAATGAGGAAGTTATCGAAATGAAATTTCATATCTAAAATAATCTTTACGACATTTTATTTTTAGTGAATATTTGCAGATGAAAGATAACGTAGTATTTGTGATGTTGGTTATTGTTACCATGTTCTTATAACGACTTTATTTTTAGTGAAATAACCTTATTAATTATTAACTCCAAATTCACATAAAATATTTTATTTTATTCTAAACGTGCCCAATAGTTGCACGTGGTTGAGTAAAACGGAAAATATGATTGTAAACAAATAAACGATTGAAATATTTTCAAGTGGATATCAAATAGAATTTCACCAAATAAAATTTTCACCAACATGATTGAGCAACAACTTCAATTACAGGGAAATTCTCTAAGATGTATTGTATAACATTTTGAACATTTTGTAATTGAGTATGCAGACATCCCATCTCTATATGTACAACACAACTTCTCAACAACCTAGATTTTTGGGATGAATATGTCTTTTGCCTTGTTTTTTTTTTGTGCGATATCAATCACAATAGAGGATACAACCAACCAACCTCCTCTAACTGTTATATCAGGGCTACTTTTGGTATCGATTCTCCTCATAATCTTTACTTTAAGAAAGTTTGATCACAATCGAGGTTGTTATGCTAGAGGCTTTTCATATTGGTAAACATTTGAATGAGGAAGTTATCCAAATGAAATTTCATATCTAAAATAATCTTTACGACATTTTATTTTTAGTGAATATTTGCAGATGAAAGATAACGTAGTATTTGTGATGTTGGTTATTGTTACCATGTTCTTATAACGACTTTATTTTTAGTGAAATAACCTTATTAATTATTAACTCCAAATTCACATAAAATATTTTATATTATTCTAAACGTGCCCAATAGTTGCACGTGGTTGAGTAAAACGGAAAATATGATTGTAAACAAATAAACGATTGAAATATTTTCAAGTGGATATCAAATAGAATTTCACCAAATAAAATTTTCACCAACATGATTGAGCAACAACTTCAATTACAGGGAAATTCTCTAAGATGTATTGTATAACATTTTGAACATTTTGTAATTGAATATGTATACATCCCATCTCTATATGTACAACACAACTTCTCAACAACCTAGATTTTTGGGATGAATATGTCTTTTGCCTTGTTTTTTTTTGTGCGATATCAATCACAATAGAGGATATAACCAACCAACCTCCTCTAACTGTTATATCGGGGCTACTTTTGGTATCGATTCTCCTCATAATCTTTACTTTAAGAAAGTTTGATCACAATCGAGGTTGTTATGCTAGAGGCTTTTCATATTGGTGAACATTTGAATGTGGAAGTTATTCAAATGAAATTTTATATCTAAAATAACCTTTACGACATTTTATTTTTAGAGAATATTTGCAGATGAAAGATAACGTAATATTTGTGATGTTGGTTATTGATACCATGTTCTTATAACGAGTTTATTTTTAGTGAAATAACCTTATTAATTATTAACTCCAAATTCACATAAAATATTATATTTTATTCTAAACGTGCCCAATAGTTGCACGTGGTTGAGTAAAACGTAAAACATGATTGTAAACAAATAAACGATTGAAATATTTTCAAGTGGGATATCAAATAAAATTTCACCAAATTAAATTTTCACCAACATGATTGAGCATCAACTTCATTTACAGGGAAGTTCTCAAAGATGTATTGTATAACATTTTGAAAATTTTCTAATAGAATATGTAGACATCCCATCTCTATATGTACAACACAACTAATCAACAACCAAGATTTTTGGGATGAGTGTGTCTTTTGCCTTGTTTTTTTTGTGCGATATCAATCACAATAGAGGATACAACCAACCAACCTCCTCTAACTGTTATATCAGGGCTACTTTTGGTATCGATTCTCCTCATAATCTTTACTTTAAGAAAGTTTGATCACAATCGAGGTTGTTATACTAGAGGCTTTTCATATTGGTGAACATTTGAATGAGGAAGTTATCCAAATGAAATTTCATATCTAAAATAATCTTTACGACATTTTATTTTTAGTGAATATTTGCAGATGAAAGATAACGTAGTATTTGTGATGTTGGTTATTGTTACCATGTTCTTATAACGAGTTTATTTTTTGTGAAATAACCTTATTAATTATTAACTCCAAATTCACATAAAATATTTTATTTTATTCTAAATGTACCCAATAGTTGCACGTGGTTGAGTAAAACGGAAAATATGATTGTAAACAAATAAACGATTTAAATATTTTCAAGTGGATATCAAATAATATTTCACCAAATAAATTTTTCACCAACATGATTGAGCATCAACTTCAATTACGGGGAAATTCTCTAAGATGTATTGTATTACATTTTGAACATTTTGTACTGGAATATATAGACATCCCATCTCTATATGTACAACACAACTTCTCAACAACCAAGATTTTTGGGATGAATGTGTCTTTGGCCTTGTTTTGTTTTGTGTGATATCAATCACAATAGAGGATACAACCAACCAACCTCCTCTAATTGTTATATCGGGGCTACTTCTGGTACAGATTCTCCTCATAATCTTTACTTTAAGAAAGTTTGATCACGATCGAGGTTGTTATGCTACGGGCTTTTCATATTGGTGAACATTTGAATGAGTAAGTTATCCAAATGAAATTTTATATCTAAAATAACCTTTAAGACATTTTAATTTTAGTGAATATTTGCAGATGAAAGATAACGTAGTATTTGTGATGTTGGTTATTGTTACCATGTTCTTATAACAAGTTTATTTTTAGTGAAATAACCTTATTAATTATTAACTCCAAATTCACATAAAATATTTTATTTTATTCTAAACGTGCCCAATAGTTGCACGTGACTGAGTAAAACGGAAATCATGATTGTAAACAAATAAACGATTGAAATATTTTCAAGTGGATATCATATAGAATTTCACCAAATAAAATTTTCACCAACATGATTGAGCATCAACTTCAATTACAGGGAAATTCTCTAAGATGTATTGTATAACATTTTGAACATTTTGTAATGGAATATGTAGACATCCCATCTCTATATGTACAACACAACTTCTCAATAACCTAGATTTTTGGGATGAATATGTCTTTTGCCTTGTTTTTTTTGTGCGATATCAATCACAATAGAGGATACAACCAACCAACCTCCTCTAACTGTTATATCAGGGCTACTTTTGGTATCGATTCTCCTCATAATCTTTACTTTAAGAAAGTTTGATCACAATCGAGGTTGTTATACTAGAGGCTTTTCATATTGGTGAACATTTGAATGAGGAAGTTATCCAAATGAAATTTCATATCTAAAATAATCTTTACGACATTTTATTTTTAGTGAATATTTGCAGATGAAAGATAACGTAGTATTTGTGATGTTGGTTATTGTTACCATGTTCTTATAACGACTTTATTTTTAGTGAAATAACCTTATTAATTATTAACTCCAAATTCACATAAAATATTTTATTTTATTCTAAACGTGCCCAATAGTTGCACGTGGTTGAGTAAAACGGAAAATATGATTGTAAACAAATAAACGATTGAAATATTTTCAAGTGGATATCAAATAGAATTTCACCAAATAAAATTTTCACCAACATGATTGAGCAACAACTTCAATTACAGGGAAATTCTCTAAGATGTATTGTATAACATTTTGAATATTTTGTAATTGAATATGTAGACATCCCATCTCTATATGTACAACACAACTTCTCAACAACCTAGATTTTTGGGATGAATATGTCTTTTGCCTTGTTTTTTTTTTGTGCGATATCAATCACAATAGAGGATACAACCAACCAACCTCCTCTAACTGTTATATCAGGGCTACTTTTGGTATCGATTCTCCTCATAATCTTTACTTTAAGAAAGTTTGATCACAATCGAGGTTGTTATGCTAGAGGCTTTTCATATTGGTGAACATTTGAATGAGGAAGTTATCCAAATGAAATTTCATATCTAAAATAATCTTTACGAAATTTTATTTTTAGTGAATATTTGCAGATGAAAGATAACGTAGTATTTGTGATGTTGGTTATTGTTACCATGTTCTTATAACGACTTTATTTTTAGTGAAATAACCTTATTAATTATTAACTCCAAATTCACATAAAATATTTTATTTTATTCTAAACGTGCCCAATAGTTGCACGTGGTTGAGTAAAACGGAAAATATGATTGTAAACAAATAAACGATTGAAATATTTTCAAGTGGATATCAAATAGAATTTCACCAAATAAAATTTTCACCAACATGATTGAGCAACAACTTCAATTACAGGGAAGTTCTCAAAGATGTATTGTATGACATTTTGAAAATTTTCTAATAGAATATGTGGATATCCCATCTCTATATGTACAACACAACATCTCAACAACCAAGATTTTTGGGATAAATGTGTCTTTGGCCTTGTTTTTCTGTGTGCGATATCAATCACAATAGAGGATACAACCAACCAACCTCCTCTAATTGTTATATCGGGGCCACTTCTGGTACCGATTATCCTCGTAATCTTTACTTTAAGAAAGTTTGATCACGATCGAGGTTGTTATGGTAGTGGCTTTTTCATATTGGTGAACATTTGAATGAGGAAGTTATCCAAATGAAATTTCATATCTAAAATAACCTTTACGACATTTTATTTTTAGTGAATATATGCAGATGAAAGATAACGTAGTATTTGTGATGTTGGTAATTGTTACCATGTTGTTATAACGAGTTTATTTTTAGTGAAATAACCTTATTAATTATTAACTCCAAATTCACATAAAATATTATATTTTATTCTGAACGTGCCCAATAGTTGCACGTGGTTGAGTAAAATGGAAAACATGATTGTAAATAAATAAACGACTGAAATATTTTCAAGTGGGATATCAAATAAAATTTTCACCAACATGATTGAGCATCAACTTCATTTACAGGGCAGTTCTCAAAGTTGTATTGCATAAAATTTTGAAAATTTTATAATAGAATATGTAGACATCCCATCCCTATATGTACAACAAAACTTTTCAACAACCAAGATTTTTGGGATGAATATGTCTTTGGCCTTGTTTTTCTTTTGTGCGATATTAATCACAATAGAGGATACAACCAACCAACCTCCTCCAATTGTTATATCGGGGCTACTTTTGGTACCGATTCTCCCCATAATATTTACTTTAAGAAAGTTTGATCACAATCGAGGTTGTTATGCTGGAGGCTTTCCATATTGGTGATGATTTGAATGAGGAAGTTATCCAAAAGAAATATTATATCTAAAATAACCTTTACGACATTTTATTTTTAGTGAATATTTGCAGATGACAGATAACGTAGTATTTGTGATGTTGGTCATTGTTACCATGTTCTTATAACGACTTTATTTTTAGTGAAATAACCTTATTAATTATTAACACCAAATTCACATAAAATATTATATTTTATTCTAAACGTGCCCAATAGTTGCACGTGGTTGAGTAAAACGGAAAACATGATTATAAACAAATAAACGATCGAAATATTTTCAAGTGGGATATCAAATAAAATTTCACCAAATAAAATTTTCACCAACTTGATTGAGCATAAACTTCCTTTACAGGGAAGTTCTAAAAGATGTATTGTATAACATTTTGAAAATTTTCTAATAGAATATGTAGACATCCCATCTCTATATGTACAACACAACTTCTCAACAACCTAGATTTTTGGGATGAATGTGTCTTTGGCCATTTTTTTTGTGCGATATCAATCACAACAGAGGATACAACCAACCAACCTCCTCTAATTGTTATATCGGGGCTACTTTTCGTACCGATTCTCCTCTTAATCTTTACTTTAAGAAAGTTTTATCACAATCAAGGTTGTTATGCTGGAGGCTTTTCATATTGGTGAACATTTGAATGAGGAAGTTATCCAAATGAAATATTATATCTAAAATAACCTTTACGACATTTTATTTTTAGTGAATATTTGCAGATGAAAGATAACGTAGTATTTGTGATGTTGGTCATTGTTACCATGTTCTTATAACGACTTTATTTTTAGTGAAATAACCTTATTAATTATTAACCCCAAATTCACATAAAATATTATATTTTATTATAAACGTGCCCAATAGTTGCACGTGGTTGAGTAAAACGGAAAACATGATTGTAAACAAATAAACGATCGAAATATTTTCAAGTGGGATATCAAATAAAATTTCACCAAATAAAATTTTCACCAACTTGATTGAGCATAAACTTCCTTTACAGGGAAGTTCTAAAAGATGTATTGTATAACATTTTGAAAATTTTCTAATAGAATATGTAGACATCCCATCTCTATATGTACATCACAACTTCTCAACAACCTAGATTTTTGGGATGAATGTGTCTTTGGCCATTTTTTTTTGTGCGATATAAATCACAATAGAGGATACAACCAACCAACCTCCTCTAATTGTTATATCGGGGCTACTTTTCGTACCGATTCTCCTCTTAATCTTTACTTTAAGAAAGTTTGATCACAATCGAGGTTGTTATGCTGGAGGCTTTTCATATTGGTGAACATTTGAATGAGGAAGTTATCCAAATGAAATTTCATATCAAAAATAACCTTTACGACATTTTATTTTTAGTGAATATTTGCAGATGAAAGATAACGTAGTATTTGTGATGTTGGTTATTGTTACCATGTTCTTAGAACGAGTTTATTTTTAGTGATATAACCTTATTAATTATTAACTCCAAATTAACATAAAATATTATATTTTATTCTAAATGTGCCCAATAGTTGCACGTGGTTGAGTAAAACGGAAAACATGATTGTAAACAAATAAACGACTAAAATATTTTCAAGTGGGATATCAAATAAAATTTCACCAAATAAAATTTTCACCAACATGACTGAGCATCAACTTCATTTACAGGCAAGTTCTCAAAGATGTAGTGTATAACATTTTGAAAATTTTCTAATAGAATATGTAGACATCCCATCTCTATATGTACAACATAACTTCTAAACAACCTAGATTTTTGGGATGAATGTGTCTTTAGCCTTGTTTTTTTTGTGCGATATCAATCACAATAGAGGATACAACAAACCAACCTCCTCTAATTGTTATATCGGGGCTAATTTTGGTACCGATTCTCCTCATAATCTTTACTTTAAGAAAGTTTGATCACAATCGAGGTTGTTATGCTAGAGGCTTTTCATATTGGTGAACATTTGAATGAGGAAGTTATCCAAATGAAATTTCACATCCAAAATCACCTTTACGACATTTGTTTTTAGTGAATATTTGCAGATGAAAGATAACGTAGTATTTGTGAAGTTGGTTATTGTTACCATGTTCTTAGAACGAGTTTATTTTCAGTGAAATAACCTTATTAATTATTAACTCCAAATTCACATAAAATATTATATTTTATTCTAAACGTGCCCAATAGTTGCATGTGGTTGAGTAAAACGGAAAACATGATTGTAAACAAATAAACGACTAAAATATTTTCAAGTGGGATATCCAATAAAATTTCACCAAATAAAATTTTCACCAACATGACTAAGCATCAACTTCATTTACAGGGAAGTTCTCAAAGATGTATTGTATAACATTTTGAAAATTTTCTAATAGAATATGTAGACATCCAATCCCTATATGTCCAACACAACTTCTCAACCAAGATTTTTGGGATGAATATGTCTTTGGCCTTGTTTTTTTTTGTGCGATATCAATCACAATAGAGGATACAACCAACCAACCTCCTCTAATTGTTATATCGGGGCTACTTTTGGTACCGATTCTCCTCATAATCTTTACTTTAAGAAAGTTTGATCACAATCGAGGTTGTTATGCTGGAGGCTTTTCATATTGGTGAACATTTGAATGAAGAAGTTATCCAAATGAAATATTGTATCTAAAATAACCTTTACAACAATTTATTTTTAGTGAATATTTACAGATAAAAGATAACGTAGTATTTGTGATGTTGGTTATTGTTACCATGTTCTTATAATGACATTATTTTTATTGAAATAACCTTATTAATTATTAACTCCAAATTCACATAAAATATTATATTTGATTCTAAACGTGCCCAATAGTTGCACGTGGTTGAGTAAAACAGAAAACATGATTGTAAACAAATAATCGATTGAAATATTTTCAAGTGGGATATCAAATAAAATTTCACAAATAAAATATTCATCAACATGACTGAGCATCAACTTCATTTACAGGCAAGTTCCCAAAGATGTATTGTATAACATTTTGAAAATTTTCTAATAGAATATGTAGACATCCCATCTCTATATGTAAAACACATCTTCTCAACAACCTAGATTTTTGGGATGAATGTGTCTTTGGCCTTGTATTTTTTTGTGCGATATCAATCACAATAGAGGATACAACCAACCAACCTCCTCTAACTGTTATATCGGGGATACTTTTGGTATCGATTCTCCTCATAATCTTTACTTTAAGAACGTTTGATCACAATCAAGGTTGTTATGCTAGAGGCTTTTCATATTGGTTAACATTTGAATGAGGAAGTTATCCAAATGAAATTTCGTATCTAAAATAACCTTTACGACATTTTATTTTTAGTGAATATTTGCAGATGAAAGATAACGTAGTATTTGTGATGTTGGTTATTGTTACCGTGTTTTTATAATAACTTTATTTTTAGTGAAATAACTTTATTCATTATTAACTCCAAATTCACATAAAATATTTTATTTTATTCTAAACGTGCCCAATAGTTGCACGTGGTTGAGTAAAACGTAAAACATGATTGTAAACAAATAAACGATTGAAATATTTTCAAGTGGGATATCATATAAAATTTTCACCAACATGACTGGCATCAAGTTCATTTACAGGCAAGTTCTCAAAGATGTAGTGTATAACATTTTGAAAATTTTCTAATAGAATATGTAGACATCCCATCTCTATATGTACAACATAACTTCTAAACAACCTAGATTTTTGGGATGAATGTGTCTTTGGCCTTGTTTTGTTTTGTGCGATATCAATCACAATAGAGGATACAACAAACCAACCTCCTCTAATTGTTATATCGGGGCTAATTTGGGTACCGATTCTCCTCATAATCTTTACTTTAAGAAAGTTTGATCACAATCGAGGTTGTTATGCTAGAGGCTTTTCATATTGGTGAACATTTGAATGAGGAAGTTATCCAAATGAAATTTCACATCCAAAATAACCTTTACGACATTTGTTTTTAGTGAATATTTGCAGATGAAAGATAACGTAGTATTTGTGAAGTTGGTTATTGTTACCATGTCCTTAGAACGAGTTTATTTTTAGTGAAATAACCTTATTAATTATTAACTCCAAATTCACATAAAATATTATATTTTATTCTAAACGTGCCCAATAGTTGCACGTGGTTGAGTAAAACGGAAAACATGATTGTAAACAAATAAACGACTAAAATATTTTCAAGTGGGATATCCAATAAAATTTCACCAAATAAAATTTTCACCAACATAACTAAGCATCAACTTCATTTACAGGGAAGTTCTCAAAGATGTATTGTATAACATTTTGAAAATTTTCTAATAGAATATGTAGACATCCAATCCCTATATGTACAACACAACTTCTCAACCAAGATTTTTGGGATGAATTTGTCTTTGGCCTTGTTTTTTTTTGTGCGATATCAATCACAATAGAGGATACAACCAACCAACCTCCTCTAATTGTTATATCGGGGCTACTTTTGGTAACGATTCTCCTCATAATCTTTACTTTAAGAAAGTTTGATCACAATCGAGGTTGTTATGCTGGAGGCTTTTCATATTGGTGAACATTTGAATGAAGAAGTTATCCAAATGAAATATTGTATCTAAAATAACCTTTACAACAATTTATTTTTAGTGAATATTTACAGATAAAAGATAACGTAGTATTTGTGATGTTGGTTATTGTTACCATGTTCTTATAATGACATTATTTTTAGTGAAATAACCTTATTAATTATTAACTCCAAATTCACATAAAATATTATATTTGATTCTAAACGTGCCCAATAGTTGCACGTGGTTGAGTAAAACAGAAAACATGATTGTAAACAAATAATCGATTGAAATATTTTCAAGTGGGATATCAAATAAAATTTCACAAATATAATATTCACCAACATGACTGAGCATCAACTTCATTTACAGGCAAGTTCCCAAAGATGTATTGTATAACATTTTGAAAATTTTCTAATAGAATATGTAGACATCCCATCTCTATATGTAAAACACATCTTCTCAACAACCTAGATTTTTGGGATGAATGTGTCTTTGGCCTTGTATTTTTTTGTGCGATATCAATCACAATAGAGGATACAACCAACCAACCTCCTCTAACTGTTATATCGGGGATACTTTTGGTATCGATTCTCCTCATAATCTTTACTTTAAAAACGTTTGATCACAATCAAGGTTGTTATGCTAGAGGCTTTTCATATTGGTTAACATTTGAATGAGGAAGTTATCCAAATGAAATTTCGTATCTAAAATAACCTTTACGACATTTTATTTTTAGTGAATATTTGCAGATGAAAGATAACGTAGTATTTGTGATGTTGGTTATTGTTACCGTGTTTTCATAATAACTTTATTTTTAGTGAAATAATTTTATTCATTATTAACTCCAAATTCACATAAAATATTTTATTTGTTTCTAAACGTGCCCAATAGTTGCACGTGGTTGAGTAAAACGTAAAACATGATTGTAAACAAATAAACGATTGAAATATTTTCAAGTGGGATATCAAATAAAATTTTCACCAACATGACTGGCATCAACTTCATTTACAGGCAAGTTCTCAAAGATGTAGTGTATAACATTTTGAAAATTTTCTAATAGAATATGTAGACATCCCATCTCTATATGTACAACATAACTTCTAAACAACCTAGATTTTTGGGATGAATGTGTCTTTGGCCTTGTTTTTTTTTGTGCGATATCAATCACAATAGAGGATACAACAAACCAACCTCCTCTAATTGTTATATCGGGGCTAATTTTGGTACCGATTCTCCTCATAATCTTTACTTTAAGAAAGTTTGATCACAATCGAGGTTGTTATGCTAGAGGATTTTCATATTGGTGAACATTTGAATGAGGAAGTTATCCAAATGAAATTTCACATCCAAAATAACCTTTACGACATTTGTTTTTAGTGAATATTTGCAGATGAAAGATAACGTAGTATTTGTGAAGTTGGTTATTGTTACCATGTTCTTAGAACGAGTTTATTTTTAGTGAAATAACCTTATTAATTATTAACTCCAAATTCACATAAAATATTATATTTTATTCTAAACGTGCCCAATAGTTGCACGTGGTTGAGTAAAACGGAAAACATGATTGTAAACAAATAAACGACTAAAATATTTTCAAGTGGGATATCCAATAAAATTTCACCAAATAAAATTTTCACCAACATGACTAAGCATCAACTTCATTTGCAGGGAAGTTCTCAAAGATGTATTGTATAACATTTTGAAAATTTTCTAATAGAATATGTAGACATCCAATCCCTATATGTACAACACAACTTCTCAACCAAGATTTTTGGGATGAATATGTCTTTGGCCTTGTTTTTTTTTGTGCGATATCAATCACAATAGAGGATACAACCAACCAACCTCCTCTAATTGTTATATCGGGGCTACTTTTGGTACCGATTCTCCTCATAATCTTTACTTTAAGAAAGTTTGATCACAATCGAGGTTGTTATGCTGGAGGCTTTTCATATTGGTGAACATTTGAATGAAGAAGTTATCCAAATGAAATATTGTATCTAAAATAACCTTTACAACAATTTATTTTTAGTGAATATTTACAGATAAAAGATAACGTAGTATTTGTGATGTTGGTTATTGTTACCATGTTCTTATAATAACATTATTTTTAGTGAAATAACCTTATTAATTATTAACTCCAAATTCACATAAAATATTATATTTGATTCTAAACGTGCCCAATAGTTGCACGTGGTTGAGTAAAACAGAAAACATGATTGTAAACAAATAATCGATTGAAATATTTTCAAGTGGGATATCAAATAAAATTTCACAAATAAAATATTCACCAACATGACTGAGCATCAACTTCATTTACAGGCAAGTTCCCAAAGATGTATTGTATAACATTTTGAAAATTTTCTAATAGAATATGTAGACATCCCATCTCTATATGTAAAACACATCTTCTCAACAACCTAGATTTTTGGGATGAATGTGTCTTTGGCCTTGTATTTTTTTGTGCGATATCAATCACAATAGAGGATACAACCAACCAACCTCCTCTAACTGTTATATCGGGGATACTTTTTGTATCGATTCTCCTCATAATCTTTACTTTAAGAACGTTTGATCACAATCAAGGTTGTTATGCTAGAGGCTTTTCATATTGGTTAACATTTGAATGAGGAAGTTATCCAAATGAAATTTCGTATCTAAAATAACCTTTACGACATTTTATTTTTAGTGAATATTTGCAGATGAAAGATAACGTAGTATTTGTGATGTTGGTTATTGTTACCGTGTTTTTATAATAACTTTATTTTTAGTGAAATAACTTTATTCATTATTAACTCCAAATTCACATAAAATATTTTATTTGTTTCTAAACGTGCCCAATAGTTGCACGTGGTTGAGTAAAACGTAAAACATGATTGTAAACAAATAAACGATTGAAATATTTTCAAGTGGGATATCAAATAAAATTTTCACCAACATGACTGGCATCAACTTCATTTACAGGCAAGTTCTCAAAGATGTAGTGTATAACATTTTGAAAATTTTCTAATAGAATATGTAGACATCCCATCTCTATATGTACAACATAACTTCTAAACAACCTAGATTTTTGGGATGAATGTGTCTTTGGCCTTGTTTTTTTTTGTGCGATATCAATCACAATAGAGGATACAACAAACCAACCTCCTCTAATTGTTATATCGGGGCTAATTTTGGTACCGATTCTCCTCATAATCTTTACTTTAAGAAAGTTTGATCACAATCGAGGTTGTTATGCTAGAGGCTTTTCATATTGGTGAACATTTGAATGAGGAAGTTATCCAAATGAAATTTCACATCCAAAATAACCTTTACGACATTTGTTTTTAGTGAATATTTGCAGATGAAAGATAACGTAGTATTTGTGAAGTTGGTTATTGTTACCATGTTCTTAGAACGAGTTTATTTTTAGTGAAATAACCTTATTAATTATTAACTCCAAATTCACATAAAATATTATATTTTATTCTAAACGTGCCCAATAGTTGCACGTGGTTGAGTAAAACGGAAAACATGATTGTAAACAAATAAACGACTAAAATATTTTCAAGTGGGATATCCAATAAAATTTCACCAAATAAAATTTTCACCAACATGATTGAGCATCAACTTCATTTACAGGGAAGTTCTCAAAGATGTATTGTATAGCATTTTGAAAATTTTCTAATAGAATATGTAGACATCCAATCCCTATATGTACAACACAACTTCTCAACCAAGATTTTTGGGACGAATATGTCTTTGGCCTTGTTTTTTCTTTGTGCGATATCAATCACAATAGAGGATACAACCAACCAACCTCCTCTAATTGTTATATCGGGGCTACTTTTGGTACCGATTCTCCTCATAATCTTTACTTTAAGAAAGGTTGATCACAATCGAGGTTGTTATGCTGGAGGCTTTTCATATTGGTGAACATTTGAATGAGGAAGTTATCCAAATGAAATATTGTATCTAAAATAACCTGTACAACAATTTATTTTTAGTGAATATTTACAGATAAAAGATAACGTAGTATTTGTGATGTTGGTTATTGTTACCATGTTCTTATAATGACTTTATTTTTAGTGAAATAACCTTATTAATTATTAACTCCAAATTCACATAAAATATTATATTTGATTCTAAACGTGCCAAATAGTTGCACGTGGTTGAGTAAAACAGAAAACATGATTGTAAACAAATAATCGATTGAAAATTTTCAAGTGGGATATCAAATAAAATTTCACAAATAAAATTTTCACCAACATGACTGAGCATCAACTTCATTTACAGGCAAGTTCCCAAAGATGTATTGTATAACATTTTGAAAATTTTCTAATAGAATATGTAGACATCCCATCTCTATATGTAAAACACATCTTCTCAACAACCTAGATTTTTGGGATGAATGTGTCTTTGGCCTTGTATTTTTTTGTGCGATATCAATCACAATAGAGGATACAACCAACCAACCTCCTCTAACTGTTATATCGGGGATACTTTTGGTATCAATTCTCCTCATAATCTTTACTTTAAGAACGTTTGATCACAATCAAGGTTGTTATGCCAGAGGCTTTTCATATTGGTTAACATTTGAATGAGGAAGTTATCCAAATGAAATTTTATGTCTAAAATAACCTTTACGACATTTTATTTTTAGTGAATATTTGCAGATGAAAGATAACGTAGTATTTGGGAAGTTGGTTATTGTTACCATGTTCTTATAACGACTTTATTTTTAGTGAAATAACCTTATTAATTATTAACTCCAAATTCACATAAAATATTTTATTTTATTTTAAACGTGCCCAATAGTTGCACGTGGTTGAGTAAAATGGAAAACATGATTGTAAACAAATAAACGATTGAAATATTTTCAAGTGGGATATCAAATAAAAATTCACAAATAAAATTTTCACCGACATGACAGAACATCAACTTCATTTACAGGGAAGTTCTCAAAGATGTATTGTATAACATTTTGAAAATTTTCTAATAGAATATGTAGACATCCCATCTCTATATGTACAACACAACTTCTCAACAACCTAGATTTTTGGGATGAATGTGTCTTTGGCCTTGTTTTTTTTTGTGAGATATCAATCACAATAGAGGATACAACCAACCAACCTCCTCTAATTGTTATATCGGGGCTACTTTTGGTACCGATTCTCCTTATAATCTTTACTTTAAGAATGTTTGATCAAAATCGAGGTTGTTATGCTGGAGGCTTTTGATATTAGTGATCATTTGAATGAGGAAGTTATCCAAATGAAATATTATATCTAAAATAACCTTTACGACATTTTATTTTTAGTGAATATTTGCAGATGAAATATAACGTAGTATTTGTGATGTTGGTTATTGTTACCATGTTCTTATAACGGGTTTATTTTTAGTGAAATAACCCTATTAATTATTAACTCCAAATTCACATAAAATATTTTATTTTATTCTAAACGTGCCCAATAGTTGCACGTGGTTGAGTAAAATGGAAAACATGATTGTAAACAAATGAAATTTCACAAATAAAATTTTCACCGACATGACTGAGCATCAACTTCATTTACAGGGAAGTTCTCAAAGATGTATTGTATAACATTTTGAAAATTTTCTAAAAGAATATGTAGACATCCCATCTCTATATGTACAACACAACTTCTCAACAACCAAGATTTTTGGAATGAATGTGTCTTTGGCCTTGTTTTTTTTTGTGCGATATCAATCACAATAGAGGATATAAACAACCAACCTCCTCTAACTGTTATATTGGGGCTACTTTTGGTATCGATTCTCCTCATAATCTTTACTTTAAGAACGTTTGATCACAATCGAGGTTGTTATGCTAGAGGCTTTTCATATTGGTGAACATTTGAATGAAGAAGTTATCCAAATGAAATTTCGTATCTAAAATAACCTTAACAATTTATTTTTAGTGAATATTTACAGATAAAAGATAACGTAGTATTTGTGATGTTGGTTATTGTTACCATGTTCTTATAATGACTTTATTTTTAGTGAAATAACCTTATTAATTATTAACTCCAAATTCACATAAAATATTATATTTGATTCTAAACGTGCCCAATAGTTGCACGTGGTTGAGTAAAATAGAAAACATGATTGTAAACAAATAATTGATTGAAATATTTTCAAGTGGGATATCAAATAAAATTTCACAAATAAAATTTTCACCAACATGACTGAGCATCAACTTCATTTACAGGCAAGTTCCCAAAGATTTATTGTATAACATTTTGAAAATTTTCTAATAGAATATGTAGACATCCCATCTCTATATGTAAAACACATCTTCTCAACAACTTAGATTTTTGGGATGAATGTGTCTTTGGCCTTGTATTTTTTTGTGCGATATCAATCACAATAGAGGATACAACCAACCAACCTCCTCTAACTGTTATATCGGGGATACTTTTGGTATCGATTCTCCTCATAATCTTTACTTTAAGAACGTTTGATCACAATCAAGGTTGTTATGCTAGAGGCTTTTCATATTGGTTAACATTTGAATGAGGAAGTTATCCAAATGAAATTTCGTATCTAAAATAACCTTTACGACATTTTATTTTTAGTGAATATTTGCAGATGAAAGATAACGTAGTATTTGGGATGTTGGTTATTGTTACCATGTTCTTATAACGACTTTATTTTTAGTGAAACAACCTTATTAATTATTAACTCCAAATTCACATAAAATATTTTATTTTATTCTAATCGTGCCCAATAGTTGCACGTGGTTGAGTAAAACGGAAAACATGATTGTAAACAAATAAACGATTGAAATATTTTCAAGTGGGATATCAAATAAAAATTCACAAATAAAATTTTCACCGACATGACTGAACATCAACTTCATTTACAGGGAAGTTCTCAAAGATGTATTGTATAACATTTTGAAAATTTTCTAATAGAATATGTATACATCCCATCTCTATATGTACAGCACAACTTCTCAACAACCTAGATTTTTGGGATGAATGTGTATTTGGCCTTGTTTTTTTTGTGCGATATCAATCACAATAGAGGATACAACCAACCAACCTCCTCTAATATTTATATCGGGGCTACTTTTGGTACCGATTCTCCTCATAATCTTTACTTTAAGAAAGTTTTATCACAATCGAGGTTGTTATGCTAGAGGCTTTTCATATTGGTGAACATTTGAATGAGGAAGTTATCCAAATGAAATTTCATATCTAAAATAACCTTTACGACATTTTATTTTTAGTGAATATTTGCAGATGAAAGATAACGTAGTATTTGTGATGTTGGTTATTGTTACCATGTTCATATAACGACTTTATTTTTAGTGAAATAACCTTATTAATCATTAACTCCAAATTCACATAAAATATTATATTTTATTCTAAACGTGCCCAATAGTTGCACGTGGTTGAGTAAAACGGAAAACATGATTGTAAACAAATAAACGATTGAAATATTTTCAAGTGGGATATCTAATAAAATTTCACAAATAAAATTTTCACCGACATGACTGAGCATCAACTTCATTTACAGGGAAGTTCTCAAAGATGTATTGTATAACATTTTGAAAATTTTCTAACAGAATATGTAGACATCCCATCTCTATATATACAACACAACTTCTCAACAACCAAGATTTTTGGGATGAATGTGTCTTTGGCCTTGTTGTTTTTTGTGCGATATCAATCACAATAGAGGATACAACCAACCAACCTCCTCTAATTGTTATATCGGGGCTACTTTTGGTACCGATTCTCCTCATAATCTTTACTTTAAGAATGTTTGATCAAAATCGAGGTTGTTATGCAGGAGGCTTTTCATATTAGTGAACATTTGAATGAGGAAGTTATCCAAATGAAATTTCATATCTAAAATAACCTTTACGACATTTTATTTTTAGTGAATATTTGCAGATGAAAGATAACGTAGTATTTGTGATGTTGGTTATTGTTACCGTGTTCTTATAATTACTTTATTTTTAGTGAAATAACCTTATTCATTATTAACTCCAAATTCACATAAATTATTATATTTTATTCTAAACGTGCCCAATAGTTGCACGTGGTTGAGTAAAACGGAAAACATGATTGTAAACAAAGAAACGATTGAAATATTTTCAAGTGGGATATCAAATAAAATTTCACAAATAAAATTTTCACCGACATGACTGAACATCAACTTCATTTACAGGGAAGTTCTCAAAGATGTATTGTATAACATTTTGAAAATTTTCTAATAGAATATGTAGACATCCCATCTCTATATGTACAACACAACTTCTCAACAACCTAGATTTTTGGGATGAATGTGCCTTTGGCCTTGTTTTTTTTTTGCGATATCAATCACAATAGAGGATACAACAAACCAACCTCCTCTAATTGTTATATCGGGGCTACTTTTGGTACCGATTCTGCTCAGAATCTTTACTTTTCGAATGTTTGATCACAATCGAGGTTGTTATGCTAAAGGCTTTTCATATTGGTGAACATTTGAATGAGGAAGTTATCCAAATGAAATTTCATATTCAAAATAACCTTTACGACATTTTATTTTTAGTGAATATTTGCCGATGAAAGATAACGTAGTATTTGTGATGTTGGTTATTGTTACCATGTTCATAGAACGAGTTTATTTTTAGTGAAATAACCTTATTAATTATTAACTCCAAATTCACATAAAATGTTATATTTTATTCTAAACGTGCCCAATAGTTGCACGTGGTTGAGTAAAACGGAAAACATGATTGTAAACAAATAAACGACTAAAATATTTTCAAGTGGGATATCAAATAAAATTTCCCCAAATAAAATTTTGACCAACATGGCTGAGCATCAACTTCATTTACAGGGAAGTTCTCAAAGAGGTATTGTATAACATTTTGAAAATTTTCTAATAGAATATGTAGACATCCAATCCCTATATGTACAACACAACTTCCTAACCAAGTTTTTTGGGATGAATATGTCTTTGGCCTTGTTTTTTTTTGTGCGATATCAATCACAATAGAGGATACAACCAACCAACCTCCTCTAATTGTTATATCGGGGCTACTTTTGGTACCGATTCTCCTCATAATCTTTACTTTAAGAAAGTTTGATCACAATCGAGGTTGTTATGCTAGAGTCTTTTCATTTTGGTGAACATTTGAATGAGGAAGTTATCCAAATGAAATATTATATCTAAAATAACCTTTACGACATTTTATTTTTAGTGAATATTTGCAGATGAAAGACAACATAGTATTTGTGATGTTGGTTATTGTTACCATGTTCTTATAACGACTTTATTTTTAGTGAAATAACCTTATTAATTATTAACTCCAAATTCACATAAAATATTATATTTTATTCTAAACGTGCCCAATAGTTGCACGTGGTTGAGTAAAATGTAAAACATGATTGTAAACAAATAAACGATCCACATATTTTCAAGTGCGATATCAAATAAAATTTCACCAAATAAAATTTTCACCAACATGATTGAGCATTAACTTCATTTACAGGGAAGTTCTAAAAGATGTATTGTATAACATTTTGAACATTTTCTAATAGAATATGTAGACAGCACATCTCTATATGTATAACACTACTTCTCAACAACCAAGATTTTTGGAATGAATGTGTCTTTGGCCTTGTTTTTTTTTGTGCGATATCAATCACAATAGAGGATATAACCAACCAACCTCCTCTAACTGTTATATAGGGGCTACTTTTGGTATCGATTCTCCTCATAATCTTTACTTTAAGAAAGTTTTATCACAATCGAGGTTGTTATGCTAGAGGCTTTTCATATTGGTGAACATTTGAATGAGGAAGTTATCCAAATGAAATATTATATCTAAAATAATCTTTACGACATTTTATTTTTAGTGAATATTTGCAGACGAAAGATAACGTAGTATTTGTGATGTTGGTTATTGTTACCATGTTCTTAGAACGAGTTTATTTTTAGTGAAATAACCTTATTAATTATTAACTTCAAATTCACATAAAATATTATATTTTATTCTAAACGTGCCCAATAGTGGCACGTGGTTGAGTAAAACGGAAAACATGATTGTAAACAAATAAACGACTGAAATATTTTCAAGTGGGATATCAAATAAAATTTCACCAAATAAAATTTTCACCAACATGATTGAGCATCAACTTCATTTACAGGGAAGTTCTCAAAGATGTATTGTATAACATTTTGAAAATTTTCTAATATAATATGTAGACATCCAATCCCTATATGTACAACACAACTTCTCAACCAAGATTTTTGGGATGAATATTTCTTTGGCCTTGTTCTTTTTCTGTGCGATATCAATCACAATAGAGGATACAACCAACCAACCTCCTCTAATTGTTATATCGGGGATACTTTTGGTACCGATACTCCTCATAATCTTTACTTTAAGAAATTTTGATCACAATCGAGGTTGTTATGCTGGAGGCATTTCATATTGGTGAACATTTGAATGAGGAAGTTATCCAAATGAAATATTATATCTAAAATAACCTTTACGACATTTTATTTTTAGTGAATATTTGCAGATGAAATATAACGTAGTATTTGTGATGTTGGTTATTGTAACCATGTTCTTATAACAGGTTTATTTTTAGTGAAATAACCCTATTAATTATTACCTCTAAATTCACATAAAATATTTTATTTTATTCTAAACGTGCCCAATAGTTGCACGTGGTTGAGTAAAACGGAAAACATGATTGTAAACAAATAAACGATTGAAATATTTTCAAGTGGGATATCAAATAAAATTTCACAAATAAAATTTTCACCGACATGACTGAGCATCAACTTCATTTACAGGTAAGTTCTCAAAGATGTATTGTATAACATTTTGAAAATTTTCTAAGAGAATATGTAGACATCCCATCTCTATATGTACAACACAACTTCTCAACAACCTAGATTTTTGGGATGAATGTGTCTTTGGCCTTGTTTTTTTTTGTGCGATATCAATCACAAAAGAGGATACAACCAACCAACCTCCTCTAATTGTTATATCGGGGCTACTTTTGGTACCGATTCTCCTCATAATCTTTACTTGAAGAAAGTTTGATCAAAATCGAGGTTGTTATGTTGGAGGCTTTTCATATTAGTGAACATTTGAATGAGGAAGTTATCCAAATGAAATAATATATCTAAAATAACCTTTACGACATTTTATTTTTAGTGAATATTTGCAGATGAAATATAACGTAGTATTTGTGATGTTGGTTATTGTTACCATGTTCTTATAACGGGTTTATTTTTAGTGAAATAACCCTATTAATTATTAACTCCAAATTCACATAAAATATTTTATTTTATTCTAAACGTGCCCAATAGTTGCACGTGGTTGAGTAAAACGGAAAACATGATTGTAAACAAATAAACGATTGAAATATTTTAAAGTGGGATATCAAATAAATTTTCACAAATAAAATTTTCACCGACATGACTAAGAATCAACTTCATTTACAGGGAAGTTCTCAAAGATGTATTGTATAACATTTTGAAAATTTTCTAATAGAATATGTAGACATCCCATCTCTATATGTACAACACAACTTCTCAACAACCTAGATTTTTGGGATGAATGTGTCTTTGGCCTTGTTTTTTTTTGTGCGATATCAATCACAATAGAGAACAACCAACCAACCTCCTCTAATTATTATATCGGGGCTACTTTTGGTACCGATTCTCCTCAGAATCTTTACTTTACGAAAGTTTGATCACCATCGATGTTGTTATGCTAGAGGCTTTTCATATTGGTGAACATTTGAATGAGGAAGTTATCCAAATTAAATTTCATATCTAAAATAACCTTTACGACATTTTATTTTTAGTGAATATTTGCAGATGAAAGATAACGTAGTATTTATGATGTTGGTTATTGTTACCATGTTCTTAGGAAGAGTTTATTTTTAGTGAAATAACCTTATTAATTATTAACTCCAAATTCACATAAAATATTATATTTTATTCTAAACGTGCCCAATAGTTGCACGTGGTTGAGTAAAACGGAAAACATGATTGTAAACAAATAAACGACTGAAATATTTTCAAGTGGGATATCAAACAAAATTACACCAAATAAAATTTTCACCAACATGATTGAGCATCAACTTCATTTACAGGGAAGTTCTCAAAGATGTATTGTATAACATTTTGAAAATTTTCTAATATAATATGTAGACATCCAATCCCTATATGTACAACACAACTTCTCAACCAAGATTTTTGGGATGAATATGTCTTTGGCCTTGTTTTTTTTCTGTGCGATATCAATCACAATAGAGGATACAACCAACCAACCTCCTCTAATTGTTATATCGGGGCTACTTTTGGTACCGATTCTCCTCATAATCTTTACTTTAAGAAAGTTTGATCACAATCGAGGTTGTTATGCTGGAGGCTTTTCATATTGGTGAACATTTGAATGAGGAAGTTATCCAAATGAAATATTATATCTAAAATAACCTTTACGACATTTTATTTTTAGTGAATATTTGCAGATGAAAGATAACGTAGTATTTGTGATGTTGGTTATTGTTACCATGTTCTTATAGCGACTTTATTTTTAGTGAAATAACTTTATTAATTATTAACTCCAAATTCACATAAAATATTATATTTTATTCTAAACGTGCCCAATAGTTGAACGTGGTTGAGTAAAAAGTAAAACATGATTGTAAACAAATAAACGATCGAAATATTTTCAAGTGGGATATCAAATAAAATTTCACCAAATAAAATTTTCACCAACATGATTGAGCATTAACTTCATTTACAGGGAAGTTCTAAAAGATGTATTGTATAACATTTTGAACATTTTCTAATAGAATATGTAGACATCCCATCTCTATATGTACAACACAACTTTTCAACAACCTAGATTTTTGGGATGAATGTGTCTTTGGCCTTGTTTTTTTTGTGCGATATCAATCATAATAGAGGATACAACAAACCAACCTCCTCTAATTGTTATATCGGGGCTACTTTTGGTACCGATTCTTCTCATAATCTTTACTTTAAGAAAGTTTGATCACAATCGAGGTTGTTATGCTCGAGGCTTTTCATATTGGTGAACATTTGAATGAGGAAGTTATCCAAATGAAATATTATATCTAAAATGACCTTTACGACATTTTATTTTTAGTGAATATTTGCAGATGAAATATAACGTAGTATTTGTGATGTTGGTTATTGTTACCATGTTCTTATAACGGGTTTATTTTTAGTGAAATAACCCTATTAATTATTAACTCCAAATTCACATAAAATATTTTATTTTATTCTAAACGTGCCCAATAGTTGCACGTGGTTAGGTAAAACGGAAAACATGATTGTAAATAAATAAACGATTGAAATATTTTCAAGTGGGATATGAAATAAAATTTCACAAATAAAATTTTCACCGACATGACTGAGCATCAACTTCATTTACAGGGAAGTTCTCAAAGATGTATTGTATAACATTTTGAAAATTTTCTAATAGAATATGTAGACATCCCATCTCTATATGTACAACACAACTTCTCAACAACCTAGATTTTTGGGATGAATGTGTCTTTGGGCTTGTTTTTATTTGTGCGATATCAATCACAATAGAGGATACAACCAACCAACCTCCTCTAATTGTTATATCGGGGCTACTTTTGGTACCGATTCTCCTCTGAATCTTTACTTTACGAAAGTTTGATCACAATCGAGGTTGTTATACTAGAGGCTTTTCATATTGGTGAACATTTGAATGAGGAAGTTATCCAAATGAAATTTCATAACTAAAATAACCTTTATGACATTTTATTTATAGTGAATATTTGCAGATCAAAGATAACGTAGTATTTGTGATGTTGGTTATTGTTACGGTGTTCTTATAATGACTTTATTTTTAGTGAAATAACCTTATTCATTATTAACTCCAAATTCACATAAAATATTTTATTTTATTCTAAACGTGCTCAATAGTTGCACGTGGTTGAGTAAAATGGAAAACATGATTGTAAATAAATAAACGATTGAAATATTTTCAAGTGGGATATCAAATAAAATTTCACAAATAAAATTTTCACCAACATGACTGAGCATCAACTTCATTTACAGGGAAGTTCTCAAAGATGTATTGTATAACATTTTGAAAATTTTCTAATAGAATATGTAGACATCCCATCTCTATATGTACAACACAACTTCTCAACAACCTTGATTTTTGGGATGAATGTGTCTTTGGCCTTGTTTTTTTTGTGCGATATCAATCACAATAGAGGATACAACAAACCAACCTCCTCTAATTGTTATATCGGGGCTACTTTTGGTACCGATTCTCCTCATAATCTTTACTATAAGAAAGTTTGATCACAATCGAGGTTGTTATGCTAGAGGCTTTTCATATTGGTGAACATTTGAATGAGGAAGTTATCCAAATGAAATTTCATATCTAAAATAACCTTTACGACATTTTATTTTTAGTGAATATTTGCAGATGAAAGATAACGTAGTATTTGTGATGTTGGTTATTGTTACCATGTTCTTATAACGACTTTATTTTTAGTGAAATAACCTTATTAATTATTAACTCCAAATTCACATAAAATATTATATTTTATTCTAAACGTGCCCAATAGTTGAATGTGGTTGAGTAAAACGTAAAACATGATTGTAAACAAATAAACGATCGAAATATTTTCAAGTGGGATATCAAATAAAATTTCACCAAATAAAATTTTCACCAACATGATTTAGCATTAACTTCATTTACAGGGAAGTTCTAAAAGATGTATTGTATAACATTTTGAACATTTTCTAGTAGAATATGTAGACAGCCCATCTCTATATGTATAACACAACTTCTCAACAACTAAGATTTTTGGGATGATTGTGTCTTTGGCCTTGTTTTTTTTGTGCGATATCAATCACAATAGAGGATATAACCTACCAACCTCCTCTAACTGTTATATCGGGGCTACTTTTGGTATCGATTCTCCTCATAATCTTTACTTTAAGAATGTTCTATCACAATCGAGGTTGTTATGCTAGAGGCTTTTCATATTGGTGAACATTTGAATGAGGAAGTTATCCAAATGAAATTTCGTATCTAAAATAACCTTTACGACATTTTATTTTTAGTGAATATTTGTAGATGAAAGATAACGTAGTATTTGTGATGTTGGTTATCGTTACCATGTTCTTAGAACGAGTTTATTTTTAGTGAAATAACCTTATTAATTATTAACTCTTTTTTTTAATTAAACCATCCTTAGATGGGGGAAATTATATTAGGCCTTCCCAAGCCTTAAAATCAACAAAAACTGAAAGGTAAAGAAAGAGAGAAGCCATTGGCTTAGTTTATATGTACATTTGTGTCCCATAGGCTCATTGAAGCAACATTTGTTGCTTCCAAAAAGAATAAAAGAGTATAGCTAATTGTGAGAGGATTACTAAAACTCTTAGTTGAAAATGGAGATCATCGAACTTATTAGTGGATCATAATGACGAAACACTGGTCAGTCAAAATCACCCAACTAAAACTAAGAAGCTTATCCCCTGTAAAGATAAACAGTGGAAAGAAAAACTTCGATATCCAAAATAAAAAATTCCATCAAGCAAGTCATCACTGTAACCGAGAGCAGCCATGAAGCATCTAGTAGCATCCCTCAAGCATCAAGCAAACCAGCAATGAAGGACAATTAACCATTGCGCATTCCTGAATGTTCATGGAAAATTCTCCATGTTGTGCATCCTTGTGGTCGTAGTAAAATCAAACTGTCTCCTTGTGCCTACAAAAGGTGAAAACATTTAATCAGTAGCATCCATACTATGTGAAATTCTTAAGGAGGGAGTCCCTAACTGATCAAGCCTAATCAGACCCTGAATATGATTAGGTAACATATGAAAGGAGAAAAAGGATTCACTTGTCCCATCTTTGAGGCATTTCTTTGCTAGTGCATCAGCTACAAGATTTGCTTGCCTCAAAATATGAGTAAGTTTGAATGGACTCAGAGATTGTTTAATTTCATCCGCAAGTTGGAACAATTGCCAAGGGGCAAGTAACGGATCTGATGCTGACAAGACATCATTCTTACAATCGGATTCTATGCATACATTTACCATAGAACCATCAATTTTTGATGTGGCAAACTGTATTGCCCTCATTTCAGCCTCTTGAGGAGATTTAGCATTTGAAATTTGAGTATGAGCAACAATAAAATTAGCCCTACTATCTCTTAGGATCATGCTAAATCCAGTTAAGTTCAGATGGGAATTCCAAGCAGCATCAACATTTAGTTTATATCCCCTGATAGGTTTAGACCAAGCAATTTTAAAGATTTTCGGTTTAGGAGGGAGCTTGATCAGTGGCAGAAAAGAGTGATTTGCAATATCTTTGTCAAAATTTGATCTAATGAAAGCAGGTTTAGCAGTGAACATATAGAAAATTTGTTCTTTGATGCTTGCTATCACCACACCTGTCATAGGAAAAGCTGAATCAAAAATGATTCTATTTCTCATTTTCCACAATTGCCAACAAGTTATAACAGCTGCAGATTTTATGATATCATTATGAAGGGCACTTGTACCCGAGATAGTTAGATAGCAAGAGAGTTTCTCCCAAATAGAGGAGTAATCAGCAGCAGTAATCCCCATGAAAGAATGAACAGTTTCCCAAATTTGAATTGAAAATGTGCAGGAGTTGAAAAAATGGTCTAAAGAGTCCTCATGATTATTACACATACAACATCTTGAAGTCAATGAGAATCTCAGTTTGCGCAGCACATTATCGAAAGGGAGCAAAGAATTCATCATTTTCCACATAAAATAGAAACTGTTTTCTTAATTCTAGTATTCCACAAGTACTGAGCAGATTGGATATTACCTCTTTGGTGTCGTAGCAATATGTAAGTAGCTTTAAAGGAGAAGTCACCATTTGTACCTGGTTTCCAAATGAGTCTATCCTTTCTATGTGGAGATAGGGTTGCTTCCTGCAATAAAGTGGCAGCATGAGAAGGAAGAAATGGAGCAATTTCTTGAAGCCAAGAAGCTTTATGTTTGATGAAGTCAGAAACAGTGCTTGATTGAGGGATATTTACAGTAATAGGATTACACCAATCCTCAACCGATCCTATACCTAACCAATTTGAAGTCCAGAAGTTACAGTCTCCGTTTCCCACTATAACCCTAGAGTTAGCTTCTGCCCAACTATTAATATCACAAATTCTCCTCCAATTTTGAGAGGTCCTATAGGATGAAGGTAAAGATGCCAGAAGGGAAGACCAAAGTACCTCTCCCTTTTGGAATTTCCACCACAACCTAACAGAGCATGTCTTTAGGATTGTATGAATAGATCTAAACCCAAGACCATTTTGATCAATGGGATAATAGAGTAAATCCCACTTTCTCCATGTTCTTTTTGATCCTTGATCAGTTGTGCCCCAGAAAAACCTACTAAGTTTTTTCTCAATGGTGAGGATAACTTCATTCGTAGGTTTTAAAACTGACCAAATATGTTGGGGAATGGAGTATATACATGACTGGATTAAGATGATCTTACCCCCCATAGAAAGCCACCTGTTCTTCCAACCCCCTATTTTGTTTTCAATCTGTTCAATTATAGGTTGGAAATAGATTTTTTTGGGTGACCCTG
This sequence comes from Rubia yunnanensis, assembly GCA_037428765.1. Classification (NCBI taxonomy): domain Eukaryota; kingdom Viridiplantae; phylum Streptophyta; class Magnoliopsida; order Gentianales; family Rubiaceae; genus Rubia; species Rubia yunnanensis. Next base: position 55,570,641 of record CM075063.1, on the reverse strand, counting down.
TAAAAATTGGAACCCCTAAGTATGTAAAGGGGAATCTGCCTATTTTCATACCCAACACCCTTTTGATATTACTGATCCTATCTACTGAAACATGCTTTCCTAAAAAGATGTCACTCTTTGAGTAATTAATCCTTTGTCCACTGACCTCCTCAAACTTGGTAAGAAAAGCTTTAAATCTGATCAAAGATTGGTTATTTGCAGTTAGAAAAATAACTGTATCATCAGCATAAGATAAATGAGAAACTGGAAAGGTGTTACCTGGAAGATGATAGTATGATAGCTTACCATTCAGAAAAATGTAAGCTAAGCTCCTTGTGAAGGATTCAGAAAATATATTAAAGAGAAAAGGGGAAAGGGGGTCACCCTGTTTAATTCCCCTAGAGGCCTGAAAGAAACCAACAGGCTTACCATTTATGAGGATTGAGAACCATGCCTGAGATAAGTTCTTCATGATGATAAAGTTGAATCTAGCAGAAAAACCAAATCTAGCAAGAATTGAGTATAGAAATGACCATTTAACCCTATCAAAAGCTTTCTGAAGATCAAGTTTAACAATGCAATTGGGATCTCTTTTCTTTTTGTTTAAAAACCTTACCATTTCCTGTAGGTAGATGACATTATCAGAAATGTCTCTACCTTTAAGAAAGGCAGTTTGATGTGGTGAAATAATTTTTGGCATTATAGACTTTAGCCTTTCCATCAGTACCTTTGAAAAGATTTTGTTTATAACATTGGAAAGGCTAATTGGTCTATAATCATCAAAAGATGTAGGAGTTAATTTTTTGGGGATAATAGTGATCCAGGTGCTGCTAATACCTTTGGGAATATTTGTAGCAGATAGAAAATCATTTACAGCAGAAAATAAATCATCTGCAATAATATCCCAAGAGTGCATATAAAATTTAGCAGTAAAACCATCAGGGCCCGGACTGCTAAGCTTATTTAAATTAAGCACAATATCTCTAAGTTCATTAAGAGAGGCTGGTTTAACTAAACCATCATTATCATCCTGAGTAATCAGTTTAGGAATTTGGCTGAGGAAGTGTGATGTGTAGAGATTAAAATCTGAAGAGCTATCCTCAGCTAAAAGATTATTGTAATAGTGAATGGCTTCATTTTCAATTTCCTGAGCAGTATCAACCCATAGGCCATTACTATTTTTGATTTTTGTAATCTTTAGTCTACAGTTTCTCTCCCTAACAGATTTATGGAAAAACCTTGTGTTATTATCCCCCTCTTTAAGCCATTTGACCTTTGCCTTATGCTTCCAAAAACTTTTCTGCTCTACAAGTGATCTAACTAATTTAGCTCTGGCTTCTTTCAGTTTCAGTAAGTTCAGATCAGAATTAACCAGGTCATAGTTCTGTTCATGAGCTAGGAGATCAGTTTCTGCATTTGTAACATTATCCGTAATGTTACCAAATTTTTCTCTGTTCCATATCTTAAGCTCCTTTTTTAATCTAATCAGCTTAAGGAAAAACCTCAACATACCAGAGTTATTCATAGGCATTTCCCAATTATTTTTGATCACCTGAGTGAATTCTCTCCTTTTATACCATGTATTAATAAACCTGAAAGGTCTAGGAGAAGAGGGGACATCACTACCAATAGTAAGCAACATGGGACTATGGTCTGATGAGATTCTATTCAGAATGTGTACTGATGAGGAAGGAAAATTAGAAGACCAGGAGGAATTACATAATCCCCTATCCAGTCTTTGAATAGTAGGGGACCTAAGCCTGTTATTACTCCATGTAAACAAGTTCCCAACAGTATTGATTACTTCTAATGCCATGACACTAATAAAATCATTAAAATCCTTCATACTACCTAGTTTAGGAGTAGCAGGACCTTTATACTCATTTATTGATGTTATGGCATTAAAATCTCCAATAAAAATGGAGTCAGAATGATTCAGTGATTTTAAATCTGACCAAAGGGACTTCCTCCCATTTCTGGTCCGTAGGCCATAAACAAAAAAAGCATCCATGCTCTTGTTGAGAGTTAAACTTAGCACATTGACAGCAAGAAACTGCAGGTTATCACACTTTAGTGTCAAAGAAATGTTGGAATTCCAAAAGAACCAAATTTGACCACTACTAGCATACATACAATTATCAAAATCTAAAGCATGCCTGTAACCTTCACATTGAGAGTTATCATGTTTTGGCTCTATCAAGCATATTAGATCAATTCTGTGCCTATTAATCAGATTTTTAAGTCTTAACATAGAAGTATCCATTCCCCTAATGTTCCACACCAAGAACTTTATCTGAATTGTTGTATTACTCATAGGGAAACATTGTTAGAGCTTTTTGATCTAGTCATGATAGTATTTAACTGTGTTAAATAGGTCTCATTCCTATGATTAGAAACTAGCTTTTTCTGTTTATCCTTTTTCAATTTGGAAGAACCAGATGGAGAGTTTGAAGAGATAACCTGAATGTCCAGAGACTCCCCAGTACCATCTCCATATTCAGAAGATGCAGAGTGTGTGGTGACAGCAGGGGAAACCACTTGGGTTGGCATTTCCTCACAATCCAGAGCTTGAAATCTGTTTTGCCTATGCTTGTGTTGAGGAAAAATGAAATTTTTTGCTGCAGCAATTGGGTTAAAAGGGGAGGAAGACTTACTTCTTATACCTGAGATGTCATCTTTTGCGAGGCCTACCTTTTTGTGGAGTTGGGGAGGAGCTGATAGAGATAGTTTGTACAAAGGAATAGGAGACTGAAGTACAGGATCAGGAAGTACATGAGAAGTAATAGGGTTATCCATGGATTCAGAATGAACATATATTACATCTGAGGTTTCTAGATTTGAAGTTAGGTCAGGATTCTGCATAGTACAGTCAATTCCAGGGGCAAAAACTTTCTCAGAGACACTAACCTTCTCAGGATTCCCAGGGACATAAGCATACTCCGGATTCCCAGGGACAAAAATAGTGTCATGTTTCCCAGTATCATAATTAGAAATGACAGGGTCTGCTTGCTCAGTCACATGAGTAGGAGATTTATCCTGTACTAGACTGAAAACATCAGACTGGTTTTGGTTATTGATGATATCCTTTCCTACCTTCTGTTTAGGTACATATCTAAGGTTTTGAGTTGACATAGCATTAAACTTGTCAGTTACTGAGAGACCAGACCCTCCAGCTTTGTTAACTTTATCATGAAACTGATTAACAACCTCCTGTTCCTGAGCATCTATTGGCTTTTTGTGATCCTTACCAAGGACACTTTGCATAGGATTAGTGTTATCCATTTTATTCATCTTTGGTTTTCTCAGTTCCGGATGTAAATAGATGCATAGATTGTCATCATGACCAATAACCTTACAGTGATGACAATATAAAGGAAGATCATCAAACTGAAGATGCAGTTTAGATACATTATATTCAAAGCCATCTTCCTCAATGCCCACTCTAATAAAAGATGGTTGTCTTTTTTTCAAATCTATTTCTACACACATCTTCACTGCGGATGGTCTAGTTAAGCCAGCAGTAGTAGAATCCAACTTAATAAAATTCCCAATCTGATTACCCATGGATTCTAACATAGCAAGGTTATAGAAAAAAACCGGCACATGATGAATAGTAACCCAAACCGGAACTATAGACGACTCAATTTCAGGAGAAAAATCAGTTGTCCATTTTAGAACTTTCATTTGGGCATTATTAAAATTCCACTGACCTTTAATCCAAAGACGCTGGTAATCTTCCTTGTCCTGGAAGCGTATCAGAATGTGTCTATAGTCTATGGAACCCAGTTGGAATTTACCTTTGAATCTGACTGAATTGAAAGCGTTGTTGAGAGCAACCATGGAAGGCTTCCCACGCGCGAATTTTCCCACCAAAGCGTTGTGGTAGTGAGAGGCCAGAGTCTCTGCCTCCTTCCGAGTTACCAAGCAAGAGATCTCACCTTTGTAATTGGTTTTAGGAATTATCTCGGGATTAGAGGGGAGTGAGACTGATAGTGGAGGTGATTGATTGTTTAGAGCTTGTAAAAATGATTTGGCCGGCGCTTGTCCGCCACGGCCAGGCGGAGGAGCCGCCATGGATGGGGTGGAGGAAACGCAGAGAAAACAGTATAACGACCAAAGAGCCGTTAGGCAGAAAGGAGGAAGAGGAAGAGGAACAGTAGAAAAATGTGATATTAGTGTGTGTATCGCACTTTTTTTCGCACGCAGTTAATTTCCCACGACTTCAGTCTCTGAGGTTATTAATTATTAACTCCAAATTCACATAAAATATTATATTTTATTCTAAACGTGCCCAATAGTTGCACATGGTTGAGTGAAACGGAAAACATGATTGTAAACAAATAAACGACTGAAATATTTTCAAGTGGGATATCAAATAAAATTTCACCAAATAAAATTTTCACCAACATGATTGAGCCTCAACTTCATTTACAGGGAAGTTCTCAAAGATGTATTGTATAACATTTTGAAAATTTTCTAATAGAATATGTAGACATCCAATCCCTATATGTACAACACAACTTCTCAACCAAGATTTTTGGGATGAATATGTCTTTGGCCTTGTTTTTTTTTGTGCGATATCAATCACAATAGAGGATACAACCAACCAACCTCCTCTAATTGTTATATCGGGGCTACTTTTGGTACCGATTCTCCTCATAATCTTTACTTTAAGAAAGTTTGATCACAATCGAGGGTGTTATGCTGGAGGCTTTTCATATTGGTGAACATTTGAATGAGGAAGTTATCCAAATGAAATATTATATCTAAAATAACCTTTACGACATTTTATATTTAGTGAATATTTGCAGATGAAATATAACGTAGTATTTGTGATGTTGGTTATTGTTACCATGTTCTTATAACGGGTTTATTTTTAGTGAAATAACCCTATTAATTATTAACTCCAAATTCACATAAAATATTTTATTTTATTCTAAACGTGCCCAATAGTTGCACGTGGTTGAGTAAAACGGAAAACATGATTGTAAACAAATAAACTAATGAAATATTTTCAAGTGGGATATCAAATAAAATTTCACAAATAAAATTTTCACCGACATGACTGAGCATCAACTTCATTTACAGGGAAGTTCTCAAAGATGTATTGTATAACATTTTGAAAATTTTCTAATAGAATATGTAGGCATCCCATCCCTATATGTACAATAGAACTTCTCAACAACCTAGATTTTTGGGATGAATGTGTCTTTGGCCTTGTTTTTTTTTGTGCAATATCAATCACAATAGAGGATACAACCAACCAACCTCCTCTAATTGTTATATCGGGGCTACTTTTGGTACCGATTCTCCTCAGAATCTTTACTTTACGAAAGTTTGATCACAATCGAGGTTGTTATGCTAGAGGCTTTTAGTATTGGTGAACATTTGAATGAGGAAGTTATCCAAATGAAATTTCATATCTAAAAAAACCTTTACGAAATTTTATTTTTAGTGAATATTTGCAGATGAAAGATAACGTAGTATTTGTGATGTTGGTTATTGTTACCGTGTTCTTATAATGACTTTATTTTTAGTGAAATAACCTTATTAATTATTAACTCCAAATTCACATAAAATATTATATTTTATTCTAAACGTGCCCAATAGTTGCACGTGGTTGAGTAAAACGGAAAACATGATTGTAAACAAATAAACGACTGAAATATTTTCAAGTGGGATATCAAATAAAATTTCACCAAATAAAATTTTCACCAACATGATTGAGCCTCAACTTCATTTACAGGGAAGTTCTCAAAGATGTATTGTATAACATTTTGAAAATTTTCTAATAGAATATGTAGACATCCAATCCCTATATGTACAACACAACTTCTCAACCAAGATTTTTGGGATGAATATGTCTTTGGCCTTGTTTTTTTTTGTGCGATATCAATCACAATAGAGGATACAACCAACCAACCTCCTCTAATTGTTATATCGGGGCTACTTTTGGTACCGATTCTCCTCATAATCTTTACTTTAAGAAAGTTTGATCACAATCGAGGAGGCTTTTCATATTGGTGAACATTTGAATGAGGAAGTTATCCAAATGAAATATTATATCTAAAATAACCTTTACGACATTTTATATTTAGTGAATATTTGCAGATGAAATATAACGTAGTATTTGTGATGTTGGTTATTGTTACCATGTTCTTATAACGGGTTTATTTTTAGTGAAATAACCCTATTAATTATTAACTCCAAATTCACATAAAATATTTTATTTTATTCTAAACGTGCCCAATAGTTGCACGTGGTTGAGTAAAACGGAAAATATGATTGTAAACAAATAAACTAATGAAATATTTTCAAGTGGGATATCAAATAAAATTTCACAAATAAAATTTTCACCGACATGACTGAGCATCAACTTCATTTACAGGGAAGTTCTCAAAGATGTATTGTATAACATTTTGAAAATTTTCTAATAGAATATGTAGGCATCCCATCTCTATATGTACAACACAACTTCTCAACAACCTAGATTTTTGGGATGAATGTGTCTTTGGCCTTGTTTTTTTTTGTGCGATATCAATCACAATAGAGGATACAACCAACCAACCTCCTCTAATTGTTATATCGGGGCTACTTTTGGTACCGATTCTCCTCAGAATCTTTACTTTACGAAAGTTTGATCACAATCGAGGTTGTTATGCTAGAGGCTTTTAGTATTGGTGAACATTTGAATGAGGAAGTTATCCAAATGAAATTTCATATCTAAAAAAACCTTTACGAAATTTTATTTGTAGTGAATATTTGCAGATGAAAGATAACGTAGTATTTGTGATGTTGGTTATTGTTACCGTGTTCTTATAATGACTTTATTTTTAGTGAAATAACCCTATTAATTATTAACTCCAAATTCGCATAAAATATTTTATTTTATTCTAAACGTGCCCAATAGTTGCACGTGGTTGAGTAAAACGGAAAACATGATTGTAAACAAATAAACGAATGAAATATTTTCAAGTGGGATATCAAATAAAATTTCACAAATAAAATTTTCACCAACATGACTGAGCATCAACTTCATTTACAGGGAAGTTCTCAAAGATGTATTGTATAACATTTTGAAAATTTTCTAATAGAATATGTAGACATCCAATCCCTATATGTACAACACAACTTCTCAACCAAGATTTTTGGGATGAATATGTCTTTGGCCTTGTTTTTTTTGTGCGATATCAATCACAATAGAGGATAGAACCAACCAACCTCCTCTAATTGTTATATCGGGGCTACTTTTGGTACCGATTCTCCTCATAATCTTTACTTTAAGAAAGTTTGATCACAATCGAGGTTGTTATGCTTGAGGCTTTTCATATTGGTGAACATTTGAAACAGGAAGTTATCCAAATGAAATATTATATCTAAAATAACCTTTACGACATTTTATATTTAGTGAATATTTGCAGATGAAATATAACGTAGTATTTGTGATGTTCGTTATTGTTACCATGTTCTTATAACGGGTTTATTTTTAGTGAAATAACCCTATCAATTATTAACTCCAAATTCACATAAAATATTTTATTTTATTCTAAACGTGCCCAATAGTTGCACGTGGTTGAGTAAAGCAGAAAACATGATTGTAAACAAATAAACGAATGAAATATTTTCAAGTGGGATATCAAATAAAATTTCACAAATAAAATTTTCACCGACATGACTGAGCATCAACTTCATTTACAGGGAAGTTCTCAAAGATGTATTGTATAACATTTTGAAACTTTTCTAATAGAATATGTAGACATCCAATCCCTATATGTACAACACAACTTCTCAACCAAGAGTTTTGGGATGAATATGTCTTTGGCCTTGTTTTTTTTGTGCGATATCAATCACAATAGAGGATAGAACCAACCAACTTCCTCTAATTGTTATATCGGGGATACTTTTGGTACCGATTCTCCTCATAATCTTTACTTTAAGAAAGTTTGATCACAATCGAGGTTGTTATGCTTGAGGCTTTTCATGTTGGTGAACATTTGAATGAGGAAGTTATCCAAATGAAATATTATATCTAAAATAACCTTTACGACATTTTATATTTAGTGAATATTTGCAGATGAAATATAACGTAGTATTTGTGATGTTGGTTATTGTTACCATGTTCTTATAACGGGTTTATTTTTAGTGAAATAACCCTATTAATTATTTACTCCAAATTCACATAAAATATTTTATTTTATTCTAAACGTGCCCAATAGTTGCACGTGGTTGAGTAAAACGGAAAACATGATTGTAAACAAATAAACTAATGAAATATTTTCAAGTGGGATATCAAATAAAACTTCACAAATAAAATTTTCACCGACATGACTGAGCATCAACTTCATTTACAGGGAAGTTCTCAAAGATGTATTGTATAACATTTTGAAAATTTTCTAATAGAATATGTAGACATCCCATCTCTATATGTACAACACAACTTCTCAACAACCTAGATTTTTGGGATGAATGTGTCTTTGGCCTTGTTTTTATTTGTGCGATATCAATCACAATAGAGGATACAACCAACCAACCTCCTCTAATTGTTATATCGGGGCTACTTTTGGTACCGATTCTCCTCAGAATCTTTACTTTACGAAAGTTTGATCACAATCGAGGTTGTTATGCTAGAGGCTTTTCATATTGGTGAACATTTGAATGAGGAAGTTATCCAAATGAAATTTCATAACTAAAATAACCTTTACGACATTTTATTTTTAGTGAATATTTGCAGATGAAAGATAACGTAGTATTTGTGATGTTGGTTATTGTTACCATGTTCTTATAACGAGTTTATTTTTAGTGAAATAACCTTATTACTTATTAACTCCAAATTCACATAAAATATTATATTTTATTCTAAACGTGCCCAATAGTTGAACGTGGTTGAGTAAAACGTAAAACAAGATTGTAAACAAATAAACGATCGAAATATTTTCAAGTGGGATATCAAATAAAATTTCACCAAATAAAATTTTCACCAACATGATTGAGCATTAACTTCATTTACAGGGAAGTTCTAAAAGATGTATTGTATAACATTTTGAACATTTTCTAATAGAATATGTAGACAACCCATCTCTATATGTATAACACAACTTCTCAACAACCAAGATTTTTGGGATGAATGTGTCTTTGGCCTTGTTTTTTTTGTGCGATATCAATCACAATAGAGGATATAACCAACCAACCTCCTCTAACTGTTATATCGGGGCTACTTTTGGTACCGATTCTCCTCATAATCTTTACTTTAAGAAAGTTTTATCACAATCGAGGTTGTTATGCTGGAGGCTTTTCATATTGGTGAACATTTGAATGAGGAAGTTATCCAAATGAAATATTATATCTAAAATAACCTTTACGACATTTTATTTTTAGTGAATATTTGCAGATGAAAGATAACGTAGTATTTGTGATGTTGGTTATTGTTACCATGTTCTTATAACGACTTTATTTTTAGTAAAATAACCTTATTAATTATTAACTCCAAATTCACATAAAATATTATATTTTATTCTAAACGTGCCCAATAGTTGCACGTGGTTGAGTAAAATGGAAAACATGATTGTAAACAAATAAACGACTGAAATATTTTCAAGTGGGATATCAAATAAAATTTCACCAAATAAAATTTTCACCAACATGACTGAGCATCAACTTCATTTACAGGGAAGTTCTCAAAGATGTATTGTATAACATTTTGAACATTTTCTAATAGAATATGTAGACAACCCATCTCTATATGTATAACACAACTTCTCAACAACCAAGATTTTTGGGATGAATGTGTCTTTGGCCTTGTTTTTTTTGTGCGATATCAATCACAATAGAGGATATAACCAACCAACCTCCTCTAACTGTTATATCGGGGCTACTTTTGGTACCGATTCTCCTCATAATCTTTACTTTAAGAAAGTTTTATCACAATCGAGGTTGTTATGCTGGAGGCTTTTCATATTGGTGAACATTTGAATGAGGAAGTTATCCAAATGAAATATTATATCTAAAATAACCTTTACGACATTTTATTTTTAGTGAATATTTGCAGATGAAAGATAACGTAGTATTTGTGATGTTGGTTATTGTTACCATGTTCTTATAACGACTTTATTTTTAGTAAAATAACCTTATTAATTATTAACTCCAAATTCACATAAAATATTATATTTTATTCTAAACGTGCCCAATAGTTGCACGTGGTTGAGTAAAATGGAAAACATGATTGTAAACAAATAAACGACTGAAATATTTTCAAGTGGGATATCAAATAAAATTTCACCAAATAAAATTTTCACCAACATGACTGAGCATCAACTTCATTTACAGGGAAGTTCTCAAAGATGTATTGTATAACATTTTGAGAATTTTCTAATAGAATATGTAGACATCCAATCCCTATATGTACAACACAACTTCTCAACCAAGATTTTTGGGATGAATATGTCTTTGACCTTGTTTTTTTTTGTGCGATATCAATCACAATAGAGGATACAACCAACAAACCTCCTCTAATTGTTATATCGGGGCTACTTTTGGTACCGATTCTCCTCATAATCTTTACTTTAAGAAAGTTTGATCACAATCGAGGTTGTTATGCTGGAGGCTTTTCATATTGGTGAACATTTGAATGAGGAAGTTATCCAAATGAAATATTATATCTAAAATAACCTTTACGACATTTTATTTTTAGTGAATATTTGCAGATGAAAGATAACGTAGTATTTGTGATGTTGGTTATTGTTACCATGTTCTTATAACGACTTTATTTTTAGTGAAATAACCTTATTAATTATTAACTCCAAATTCACATAAAATAATATATTTTATTCTGAACGTGCCCAATAGTTGCACGTGGTTGAGTAAAACGTAAAACATGATTGTAAACAAATAAACGATCGAAATATTTTCAAGTGGGATATCAAATAAAATTTCACCAAATAAAATTTTCACCAACACGATTGAGCATTAACTTCATTTACAGGGAAGTTCTAAAAGATATATTGTATAACATTTTGAACAATTTTCTAATGGAATATGTAGACAGCCCATCTCTATATGTATAACACAACTTCTCAACAACCAAGATTTTTGGGATAAATGTGTCTTTGGCCTTGTTTTTTTTGTGCGATATCAATCACAATAGAGGACATAACCAACCAACCTCCTCTAACTGTTATATCGGGGCTACTTTTGGTATCGATTCTCCTCATAATCTTTACTTTAAGAAAGTTTTATCACAATCGAGGTTGTTATGCTAGAGGCTTTTCATATTGGTGAACATTTGAATGAGGAAGTTATCCAAATGAAATATTATATCTAAAATAACCTTTACGACATTTTATTTTTAGTGAATATTTGCAGATGAAAGATAACGTAGTATTTCTGATGTTGGTTATTGTTACTATGTTCTTATAACGAATTTATTTTTAGTGACATAACCTTATTAATTATTAACTCCAAATTCACATAAAATAATATATTTTATTCTAAACGTGCCCAATAGTTGCACGTGGTTGAGTAAAACGTAAAACATGATTGTAAACAAATAAACGATCGAAATATTTTCAAGTGGGATATCAAATAAAATTTCACCAAATAAAATTTTCACCAACATGATTGAGCATTAACTTCATTTACAGGGAAGTTCTAAAAGATGTATTGTATAACATTTTGAACATTTTCTAATAGAATATGTAGACAGCCCATCTCTATATGTATAACACAACTTCTCAACAACCAAGATTTTTGGGATAAATGTGTCTTTGGCCTTGTTTTTTTTGTGCGATATCAATCACAATAGAGGACATAACCAACCAACCTCCTCTAACTGTTATATCGGGGCTACTTTTGGTATCGATTCTCCTCATAATCTTTACTTTAAGAAAGTTTTATCACAATCGAGGTTGTTATGCTAGAGGCTTTTCATATTGGTGAACATTTGAATGAGGAAGTTATCCAAATGAAATATTATATCTAAAATAACCTTTACGACATTTTATTTTTAGTGAATATTTGCAGATGAAAGATAACGTAGTATTTCTGATGTTGGTTATTGTTACCATGTTCTTATAACGAATTTATTTTTAGTGACATAACCTTATTAATTATTAACTCCAAATTCACATAAAATAATATATTTTATTCTAAACGTGCCCAATAGTTGCACGTGGTTGAGTAAAACGTAAAACATGATTGTAAACAAATAAACGATCGAAATATTTTCAAGTGGGATATCAAATAAAATTTCACCAAATAAAATTTTCACCAACATGATTGAGCATTAACTTCATTTACAGGGAAGTTCTAAAAGATGTATTGTATAACATTTTGAACATTTTCTAATAGAATATGTAGACATCCCATCTCTATATGTACAACACAACTTCTCAACAACCTAGATTTTTGGGATGAATGTGTCTTTGGCCTTGTTTTTTTTGTGCGATATCAATCACTATAGAGGATACAACCAACAAACCTCCTCTAATTGTTATATCGGGGCTACTTTTGGTACCGATTCTCCTCATAATCTTTACTTTAAGAAAGTTTGATCACAATCGAGGTTGTTATGCTGGAGGCTTTTCATATTGGTGAACATTTGAATGAGGAAGTTATCCAAATGAAATATTATATCTAAAATAACCTTTACGACATTTTATTTTTAGTGAATATTTGCAGATGAAAGATAACGTAGTATTTGTGATGTTGGTTATTGTTACCATGTTCTTATAACGACTTTATTTTTAGTGAAATAACCTTATTAATTATTAACTCCAAATTCACATAAAATAATATATTTTATTCTAAACGTGCCCAATAGTTGCACGTGGTTGAGTAAAACGTAAAACATGATTGTAAACAAATTAACGATCGAAATATTTTCAAGTGGGATATCAAATAAAATTTCACCAAATAAAATTTTCACCAACATGATTGAGCATTAACTTCGTTTACAGGGAAGTTCTAAAAGATGTATTGTATAACATTTTGAACATTTTCTAATAGAATATGTAGACAGCCCATCTCTATATGTATAACACAACTTCTCAACAACCAAGATTTTTGGGATAAATGTGTCTTTGGCCTTGTTTTGTTTTGTGCGATATCAATCACAATAGAGGATATAACCAACCAACCTCCTCTAACTGTTATATCGGGGCTACTTTTGGTACCGATTCTCCACATAATCTTTACTTTAAGAAAGTTTTATCACAATCGAGGTTGTTATGCTGGAGGCTTTTCATATTGGTGAACATTTGAATGAGGAAGTTATCCAAATGAAATATTATATCTAAAATAACCTTTACGACATTTTATTTTTAGTGAATATTTGCAGATGAAAGATAACGTAGTATTTGTGATGTTGGTTATTGTTACCATGTTCTTATAACGACTTTATTTTTAGTGAAATAACCTTATTAATTATTAACTCCAAATTCACATAAAATAATATATTTTATTCTAAACGTGCCCAATAGTTGCACGTGGTTGAGTAAATCGTAAAACATGATTGTAAACAAATTAACGATCGGAATATTTTCAAGTGGGATATCAAATAAAATTTCACCAAATAAAATTTTCACCAACATTGAGCATTAACTTCGTTTACAGGGAAGTTCTAAAAGATGTATTGTATAACATTTTGAACATTTTCTAATAGAATATGTAGACAGCCCATCTCTATATGTATAACACAACTTCTCAACAACCAAGATTTTTGGGATAAATGTGTCTTTGGCCTTGTTTTGTTTTGTGCGATATCAATCACAATAGAGGATATAACCAACCAACCTCCTCTAACTGTTATATCGGGGCTACTTTTGGTATCGATTCTCCTCATAATCTTTACTTTAAGAAAGTTTTATCACAATCGAGGTTGTTATGCTAGAGGCTTTTCATATTGGTGAACATTTGAATGAGGAAGTTATCCAAATGAAATATTATATCTAAAATAACCTTTACGACATTTTATTTTTAGTGAATATTTGCAGATGAAAGATAACGTAGTATTTGTGATGTTGGTTATTGTTACCATGTTCTTATAACGACTTTATTTTTAGTGAAATAACCTTATTAATTATTAACTCCAAATTCACATAAAATATTATATTTTATTCTAAACGTGCCCAATAGTTGCACGTGGTTGAGTAAAACGGAAAACATGATTGTAAACAAATAAACGACTGAAATATTTTCAAGTGGGATATCAAAAAAAATTTCACCAAATAAAATTTTCACCAACATGACTGAGCATCAACTTCATTTACAGGGAAGTTCTCAAAGATGTATTGTATAACATTTTGAGAATTTTCTAATAGAATATGTAGACATCCAATCCCTATATGTACAACACAACTTCTCAACCAAGATTTTTGGGATGAATATGTCTTTGACCTTGTTTTTTTTTTGTGCGATATCAATCACAATAGAGGATACAACCAACAAAACTCCTCTAATTGTTATATCGGGGCTACTTTTGGTACCGATTCTCCTCATAATCTTTACTTTAAGAAAGTTTGATCACAATCGAGGTTGTTATGCTGGAGGCTTTTCATATTGGTGAACATTTGAATGAGGAAGTTATCCAAATGAAATATTATATCTAAAATAACCTTTACGACATTTTATTTTTAGTGAATATTTGCAGATGAAAGATAACGTAGTATTTGTGATGTTGGTTATTGTTACCATGTTCTTATAACGACTTTATTTTTAGTAAAATAACCTTATTAATTATTAACTCCAAATTCACATAAAATATTATATTTTATTCTAAACGTGCCCAATAGTTGCACGTGGTTGAGTAAAATGGAAAACATGATTGTAAACAAATAAACGACTGAAATATTTTCAAGTGGGATATCAAATAAAATTTCACCAAATAAAATTTTCACCAACATGACTGAGCATCAACTTCATTTACAGGGAAGTTCTCAAAGATGTATTGTATAACATTTTGAGAATTTTCTAATAGAATATGTAGACATCCAATCCCTATATGTACAACACAACTTCTCAACCAAGATTTTTGGGATGAATATGTCTTTGACCTTGTTTTTTTTTTGTGCGATATCAATCACAATAGAGGATACAACCAACAAACCTCCTCTAATTGTTATATCGGGGCTACTTTTGGTACCGATTCTCCTCATAATCTTTACTTTAAGAAAGTTTGATCACAATCGAGGTTGTTATGCTGGAGGCTTTTCATATTGGTGAACATTTGAATGAGGAAGTTATCCAAATGAAATATTATATCTAAAATAACCTTTACGACATTTTATTTTTAGTGAATATTTGCAGATGAAAGATAACGTAGTATTTGTGATGTTGGTTATTGTTACCATGTTCTTATAACGACTTTATTTTTAGTGAAATAACCTTATTAATTATTAACTCCAAATTCACATAAAATAATATATTTTATTCTGAACGTGCCCAATAGTTGCACGTGGTTGAGTAAAACGTAAAACATGATTGTAAACAAATAAACGATCGAAATATTTTCAAGTGGGATATCAAATAAAATTTCACCAAATAAAATTTTCACCAACACGATTGAGCATTAACTTCATTTACAGGGAAGTTCTAAAAGATATATTGTATAACATTTTGAACAATTTTCTAATGGAATATGTAGACAACCCATCTCTATATGTATAACACAACTTCTCAACAACCAAGATTTTTGGGATAAATGTGTCTTTGGCCTTGTTTTTTTTGTGCGATATCAATCACAACAGAGGATATAACCAACCAACATCCTCTAACTGTTATATCAGGGCTACTTTTGGTATCGATTCTCCTCATAATCTTTACTTTAAGAAAGTTTTATCACAATCGAGGTTGTTATGCTAGAGGCTTTTCATATTGGTGAACATTTGAATGAGGAAGTTATCCAAATGAAATATTATATCTAACATAACCCTTACGACATTTTATTTTTAGTGAATTTTTGCAGATGAAAGATAACGTAGTATTTGTGATGTTGGTTATTGTTACCATGTTCTTATAACGACTTTATTTTTAGTGAAATAACCTTATTAATTATTAACTCCAAATTCACATAAAATATTATATTTTATTCTAAACGTGCCCAATAGTTGCACGTGGTTGTGTAAAACGGAAAACATGATTGTAAACAAATAAACGACTAAAATATTTTCAAGTGGGATATCAAATAAAATTTCACCAAATAAAATTTTCACCAACATGACTGAGCATCAATTTCATTTACAGGGAAGTTCTCAAAGATGTATTGTATAACATTTTGAAACTTTTCTAATAGAATATGTAGACATCCAATCCCTATATGTACAACACAACTTCTCAACCAAGAGTTTTGGGATGAATATGTCTTTGGCCTTGTTTTTTTTGTGCGATATCAATCACAATAGAGGATAGAACCAACCAACTTCCTCTAATTGTTATATCGGGGATACTTTTGGTACCGATTCTCCTCATAATCTTTACTTTAAGAAAGTTTGATCACAATCGAGGTTGTTATGCTGGAGGCTTTTCATATTGGTGAACATTTGAATGAGGAAGTTATCCAAATGAAATATTATATCTAAAATAACCTTTACGACATTTTATTTTTAGTGAATATTTGCAGATGAAAGATAACGTAGTATTTGTGATGTTGGTTATTGTTACCATGTTCTTATAACGACTTTATTTTTAGTAAAATAACCTTATTAATTATTAACTCCAAATTCACATAAAATATTATATTTTATTCTAAACGTGCCCAATAGTTGCACGTGGTTGAGTAAAATGGAAAACATGATTGTAAACAAATAAACGACTGAAATATTTTCAAGTGGGATATCAAATAAAATTTCACCAAATAAAATTTTCACCAACATGACTGAGCATCAACTTCATTTACAGGGAAGTTCTCAAAGATGTATTGTATAACATTTTGAGAATTTTCTAATAGAATATGTAGACATCCAATCCCTATATGTACAACACAACTTCTCAACCAAGATTTTTGGGATGAATATGTCTTTGACCTTGTTTTTTTTTTGTGCGATATCAATCACAATAGAGGATACAACCAACAAACCTCCTCTAATTGTTATATCGGGGCTACTTTTGGTACCGATTCTCCTCATAATCTTTACTTTAAGAAAGTTTGATCACAATCGAGGTTGTTATGCTGGAGGCTTTTCATATTGGTGAACATTTGAATGAGGAAGTTATCCAAATGAAATATTATATCTAAAATAACCTTTACGACATTTTATTTTTAGTGAATATTTGCAGATGAAAGATAACGTAGTATTTGTGATGTTGGTTATTGTTACCATGTTCTTATAACGACTTTATTTTTAGTGAAATAACCTTATTAATTATTAACTCCAAATTCACATAAAATAATATATTTTATTCTGAACGTGCCCAATAGTTGCACGTGGTTGAGTAAAACGTAAAACATGATTGTAAACAAATAAACGATCGAAATATTTTCAAGTGGGATATCAAATAAAATTTCACCAAATAAAATTTTCACCAACACGATTGAGCATTAACTTCATTTACAGGGAAGTTCTAAAAGATATATTGTATAACATTTTGAACAATTTTCTAATGGAATATGTAGACAACCCATCTCTATATGTATAACACAACTTCTCAACAACCAAGATTTTTGGGATAAATGTGTCTTTGGCCTTGTTTTTTTTGTGCGATATCAATCACAACAGAGGATATAACCAACCAACATCCTCTAACTGTTATATCAGGGCTACTTTTGGTATCGATTCTCCTCATAATCTTTACTTTAAGAAAGTTTTATCACAATCGAGGTTGTTATGCTAGAGGCTTTTCATATTGGTGAACATTTGAATGAGGAAGTTATCCAAATGAAATATTATATCTAACATAACCCTTACGACATTTTATTTTTAGTGAATTTTTGCAGATGAAAGATAACGTAGTATTTGTGATGTTGGTTATTGTTACCATGTTCTTATAACGACTTTATTTTTAGTGAAATAACCTTATTAATTATTAACTCCAAATTCACATAAAATATTATATTTTATTCTAAACGTGCCCAATAGTTGCACGTGGTTGTGTAAAACGGAAAACATGATTGTAAACAAATAAACGACTAAAATATTTTCAAGTGGGATATCAAATAAAATTTCACCAAATAAAATTTTCACCAACATGACTGAGCATCAATTTCATTTACAGGGAAGTTCTCAAAGATGTATTGTATAACATTTTGAAACTTTTCTAATAGAATATGTAGACATCCAATCCCTATATGTACAACACAACTTCTCAACCAAGAGTTTTGGGATGAATATGTCTTTGGCCTTGTTTTTTTTGTGCGATATCAATCACAATAGAGGATAGAACCAACCAACTTCCTCTAATTGTTATATCGGGGATACTTTTGGTACCGATTCTCCTCATAATCTTTACTTTAAGAAAGTTTGATCACAATCGAGGTTGTTATGCTTGAGGCTTTTCATGTTGGTGAACATTTGAATGAGGAAGTTATCCAAATGAAATATTATATCTAAAATAACCTTTACGACATTTTATATTTAGTGAATATTTGCAGATGAAATATAACGTAGTATTTGTGATGTTGGTTATTGTTACCATGTTCTTATAACGGGTTTATTTTTAGTGAAATAACCCTATTAATTATTTACTCCAAATTCACATAAAATATTTTATTTTATTCTAAACGTGCCCAATAGTTGCACGTGGTTGAGTAAAACGGAAAACATGATTGTAAACAAATAAACTAATGAAATATTTTCAAGTGGGATATCAAATAAAATTTCACAAATAAAATTTTCACCGACATGACTGAGCATCAACTTCATTTACAGGGAAGTTCTCAAAGATGTATTGTATAACATTTTGAAAATTTTCTAATAGAATATGTAGACATCCCATCTCTATATGTACAACACAACTTCTCAACAACCTAGATTTTTGGGATGAATGTGTCTTTGGCCTTGTTTTTATTTGTGCGATATCAATCACAATAGAGGATACAACCAACCAACCTCCTCTAATTGTTATATCGGGGCTACTTTTGGTACCGATTCTCCTCATAATCTTTACTTTAAGAAAGTTTGATCACAATCGAGGTTGTTATGCTGGAGGCTTTTCATATTGGTGAACATTTGAATGAGGAAGTTATCCAAATGAAATATTATATCTAAAATAACCTTTACGACATTTTATTTTTAGTGAATATTTGCAGATGAAAGATAACGTAGTATTTCTGATGTTGGTTATTGTTACTATGTTCTTATAACGAATTTATTTTTAGTGACATAACCTTATTAATTATTAACTCCAAATTCACATAAAATAATATATTTTATTCTAAACGTGCCCAATAGTTGCACGTGGTTGAGTAAAACGTAAAACATGATTGTAAACAAATAAACGATCGAAATATTTTCAAGTGGGATATCAAATAAAATTTCACCAAATAAAATTTTCACCAACATGATTGAGCATTAACTTCATTTACAGGGAAGTTCTAAAAGATGTATTGTATAACATTTTGAACATTTTCTAATAGAATATGTAGACAGCCCATCTCTATATGTATAACACAACTTCTCAACAACCAAGATTTTTGGGATAAATGTGTCTTTGGCCTTGTTTTTTTTGTGCGATATCAATCACAATAGAGGACATAACCAACCAACCTCCTCTAACTGTTATATCGGGGCTACTTTTGGTATCGATTCTCCTCATAATCTTTACTTTAAGAAAGTTTTATCACAATCGAGGTTGTTATGCTAGAGGCTTTTCATATTGGTGAACATTTGAATGAGGAAGTTATCCAAATGAAATATTATATCTAAAATAACCTTTACGACATTTTATTTTTAGTGAATATTTGCAGATGAAAGATAACGTAGTATTTCTGATGTTGGTTATTGTTACCATGTTCTTATAACGAATTTATTTTTAGTGACATAACCTTATTAATTATTAACTCCAAATTCACATAAAATAATATATTTTATTCTAAACGTGCCCAATAGTTGCACGTGGTTGAGTAAAACGTAAAACATGATTGTAAACAAATAAACGATCGAAATATTTTCAAGTGGGATATCAAATAAAATTTCACCAAATAAAATTTTCACCAACATGATTGAGCATTAACTTCATTTACAGGGAAGTTCTAAAAGATGTATTGTATAACATTTTGAACATTTTCTAATAGAATATGTAGACATCCCATCTCTATATGTACAACACAACTTCTCAACAACCTAGATTTTTGGGATGAATGTGTCTTTGGCCTTGTTTTTTTTGTGCGATATCAATCACTATAGAGGATACAACCAACAAACCTCCTCTAATTGTTATATCGGGGCTACTTTTGGTACCGATTCTCCTCATAATCTTTACTTTAAGAAAGTTTGATCACAATCGAGGTTGTTATGCTGGAGGCTTTTCATATTGGTGAACATTTGAATGAGGAAGTTATCCAAATGAAATATTATATCTAAAATAACCTTTACGACATTTTATTTTTAGTGAATATTTGCAGATGAAAGATAACGTAGTATTTGTGATGTTGGTTATTGTTACCATGTTCTTATAACGACTTTATTTTTAGTGAAATAACCTTATTAATTATTAACTCCAAATTCACATAAAATAATATATTTTATTCTAAACGTGCCCAATAGTTGCACGTGGTTGAGTAAAACGTAAAACATGATTGTAAACAAATTAACGATCGAAATATTTTCAAGTGGGATATCAAATAAAATTTCACCAAATAAAATTTTCACCAACATGATTGAGCATTAACTTCGTTTACAGGGAAGTTCTAAAAGATGTATTGTATAACATTTTGAACATTTTCTAATAGAATATGTAGACAGCCCATCTCTATATGTATAACACAACTTCTCAACAACCAAGATTTTTGGGATAAATGTGTCTTTGGCCTTGTTTTGTTTTGTGCGATATCAATCACAATAGAGGATATAACCAACCAACCTCCTCTAACTGTTATATCGGGGCTACTTTTGGTACCGATTCTCCTCATAATCTTTACTTTAAGAAAGTTTTATCACAATCGAGGTTGTTATGCTGGAGGCTTTTCATATTGGTGAACATTTGAATGAGGAAGTTATCCAAATGAAATATTATATCTAAAATAACCTTTACGACATTTTATTTTTAGTGAATATTTGCAGATGAAAGATAACGTAGTATTTGTGATGTTGGTTATTGTTACCATGTTCTTATAACGACTTTATTTTTAGTGAAATAACCTTATTAATTATTAACTCCAAATTCACATAAAATAATATATTTTATTCTAAACGTGCCCAATAGTTGCACGTGGTTGAGTAAAACGTAAAACATGATTGTAAACAAATTAACGATCGAAATATTTTCAAGTGGGATATCAAATAAAATTTCACCAAATAAAATTTTCACCAACATGATTGAGCATTAACTTCGTTTACAGGGAAGTTCTAAAAGATGTATTGTATAACATTTTGAACATTTTCTAATAGAATATGTAGACAGCCCATCTCTATATGTATAACACAACTTCTCAACAACCAAGATTTTTGGGATAAATGTGTCTTTGGCCTTGTTTTGTTTTGTGCGATATCAATCACAATAGAGGATATAACCAACCAACCTCCTCTAACTGTTATATCGGGGCTACTTTTGGTACCGATTCTCCTCATAATCTTTACTTTAAGAAAGTTTTATCACAATCGAGGTTGTTATGCTGGAGGCTTTTCATATTGGTGAACATTTGAATGAGGAAGTTATCCAAATGAAATATTATATCTAAAATAACCTTTACGACATTTTATTTTTAGTGAATATTTGCAGATGAAAGATAACGTAGTATTTGTGATGTTGGTCATTGTTACCATGTTCTTATAACGACTTTATTTTTAGTGAAATAACCTTATTAATTATTAACTCCAAATTCACATAAAATAATATATTTTATTCTAAACGTGCCCAATAGTTGCACGTGGTTGAGTAAATCGTAAAACATGATTGTAAACAAATTAACGATCGAAATATTTTCAAGTGGGATATCAAATAAAATTTCACCAAATAAAATTTTCACCAACATGATTGAGCATTAACTTCGTTTACAGGGAAGTTCTAAAAGATGTATTGTATAACATTTTGAACATTTTCTAATAGAATATGTAGACAGCCCATCTCTATATGTATAACACAACTTCTCAACAACCAAGATTTTTGGGATAAATGTGTCTTTGGCCTTGTTTTGTTTTGTGCGATATCAATCACAATAGAGGATATAACCAACCAACCTCCTCTAACTGTTATATCGGGGCTACTTTTGGTATCGATTCTCCTCATAATCTTTACTTTAAGAAAGTTTTATCACAATCGAGGTTGTTATGCTAGAGGCTTTTCATATTGGTGAACATTTGAATGAGGAAGTTATCCAAATGAAATATTATATCTAAAATAACCTTTACGACATTTTATTTTTAGTGAATATTTGCAGATGAAAGATAACGTAGTATTTGTGATGTTGGTTATTGTTACCATGTTCTTATAACGACTTTATTTTTAGTGAAATAACCTTATTAATTATTAACTCCAAATTCACATAAAATATTATATTTTATTCTAAACGTGCCCAATAGTTGCACGTGGTTGAGTAAAACAGAAAACATGATTGTAAACAAATAAACGACTGAAATATTTTCAAGTGGGATATCAAAAAAAATTTCACCAAATAAAATTTTCACTAACATGACTGAGCATCAACTTCATTTACAGGGAAGTTCTCAAAGATGTATTGTATAACATTTTGAGAATTTTCTAATAGAATATGTAGACATCCAATCCCTATATGTACAACACAACTTCTCAACCAAGATTTTTGGGATGAATATGTCTTTGACCTTGTTTTTTTTTGTGCGATATCAATCACAATAGAGGATACAACCAACAAAACTCCTCTAATTGTTATATCGGGGCTACTTTTGGTACCGATTCTCCTCATAATCTTTACTTTAAGAAAGTTTGATCACAATCGAGGTTGTTATGCTGGAGGCTTTTCATATTGGTGAACATTTGAATGAGGAAGTTATCCAAATGAAATATTATATCTAAAATAACCTTTACGACATTTTATTTTTAGTGAATATTTGCAGATGAAAGATAACGTAGTATTTGTGATGTTGGTTATTGTTACCATGTTCTTATAACGACTTTATTTTTAGTGAAATAACCTTATTAATTATTAACTCCAAATTCACATAAAATATTATATTTTATTCTAAACGTGCCCAATAGTTGCACGTGGTTGAGTAAAACGGAAAACATGATTGTAAACAAATAAACGACTGAAATATTTTCAAGTGGGATATCAAAAAAAATTTCACCAAATAAAATTTTCACCAACATGACTGAGCATCAACTTCATTTACAGGGAAGTTCTCAAAGATGTATTGTATAACATTTTGAGAATTTTCTAATAGAATATGTAGACATCCAATCCCTATATGTACAACACAACTTCTCAACCAAGATTTTTGGGATGAATATGTCTTTGACCTTGTTTTTTTTTTGTGCGATATCAATCACAATAGAGGATACAACCAACAAAACTCCTCTAATTGTTATATCGGGGCTACTTTTGTTACCGATTCTCCTCATAATCTTTACTTTAAGAAAGTTTGATCACAATCGAGGTTGTTATGCTGGAGGCTTTTCATATTGGTGAACATTTGAATGAGGAAGTTATCCAAATGAAATATTATATCTAAAATAACCTTTACGACATTTTATTTTTAGTGAATATTTGCAGATGAAAGATAACGTAGTATTTGTGATGTTGGTTATTGTTACCATGTTCTTATAACGACTTTATTTTTAGTGAAATAACCTTATTAATTATTAACTCCAAATTCACATAAAATAATATATTTTATTCTGAACGTGCCCAATAGTTGCACGTGGTTGAGTAAAACGTAAAACATGATTGTAAACAAATAAACGATCGAAATATTTTCAAGTGGGATATCAAAAAAAATTTCACCAAATAAAATTTTCACCAACACGATTGAGCATTAACTTCATTTACAGGGAAGTTCTAAAAGATATATTGTATAACATTTTGAACAATTTTCTAATGGAATATGTAGACAACCCATCTCTATATGTATAACACAACTTCTCAACAACCAAGATTTTTGGGATAAATGTGTCTTTGGCCTTGTTTTTTTTGTGCGATATCAATCACAACAGAGGATATAACCAACCAACATCCTCTAACTGTTATATCAGGGCTACTTTTGGTATCGATTCTCCTCATAATCTTTACTTTAAGAAAGTTTTATCACAATCGAGGTTGTTATGCTAGAGGCTTTTCATATTGGTGAACATTTGAATGAGGAAGTTATCCAAATGAAATATTATATCTAACATAACCCTTACGATATTTTATTTTTAGTGAATTTTTGCAGATGAAAGATAACGTAGTATTTGTGATGTTGGTTATTGTTACCATGTTCTTATAACGACTTTATTTTTAGTGAAATAACCTTATTAATTATTAACTCCAAATTCACATAAAATATTATATTTTATTCTAAACGTGCCCAATAGTTGCACGTGGTTGTGTAAAACGGAAAACATGATTGTAAACAAATAAACGACTAAAATATTTTCAAGTGGGATATCAAATAAAATTTCACCAAATAAAATTTTCACCAACATGACTGAGCATCAATTTCATTTACAGGGAAGTTCTCAAAGATGTATTGTATAACATTTTGAAACTTTTCTAATAGAATATGTAGACATCCAATCCCTATATGTACAACACAACTTCTCAACCAAGAGTTTTGGGATGAATATGTCTTTGGCCTTGTTTTTTTTGTGCGATATCAATCACAATAGAGGATAGAACCAACCAACTTCCTCTAATTGTTATATCGGGGATACTTTTGGTACCGATTCTCCTCATAATCTTTACTTTAAGAAAGTTTGATCACAATCGAGGTTGTTATGCTTGAGGCTTTTCATGTTGGTGAACATTTGAATGAGGAAGTTATCCAAATGAAATATTATATCTAAAATAACCTTTACGACATTTTATATTTAGTGAATATTTGCAGATGAAATATAACGTAGTATTTGTGATGTTGGTTATTGTTACCATGTTCTTATAACGGGTTTATTTTTAGTGAAATAACCCTATTAATTATTTACTCCAAATTCACATAAAATATTTTATTTTATTCTAAACGTGCCCAATAGTTGCACGTGGTTGAGTAAAACGGAAAACATGATTGTAAACAAATAAACTAATGAAATATTTTCAAGTGGGATATCAAATAAAATTTCACAAATAAAATTTTCACCGACATGACTGAGCATCAACTTCATTTACAGGGAAGTTCTCAAAGATGTATTGTATAACATTTTGAAAATTTTCTAATAGAATATGTAGACATCCCATCTCTATATGTACAACACAACTTCTCAACAACCTAGATTTTTGGGATGAATGTGTCTTTGGCCTTGTTTTTATTTGTGCGATATCAATCACAATAGAGGATACAACCAACCAACCTCCTCTAATTGTTATATCGGGGCTACTTTTGGTACCGATTCTCCTCAGAATCTTTACTTTACGAAAGTTTGATCACAATCGAGGTTGTTATGCTAGAGGCTTTTCATATTGGTGAACATTTGAATGAGGAAGTTATCCAAATGAAATTTCATAACTAAAATAACCTTTACGACATTTTATTTTTAGTGAATATTTGCAGATGAAAGATAACGTAGTATTTGTGATGTTGGTTATTGTTACCATGTTCTTATAACGAGTTTATTTTTAGTGAAATAACCTTATTACTTATTAACTCCAAATTGACATAAAATATTATATTTTATTCTAAACGTGCCCAATAGTTGAACGTGGTTGAGTAAAACGTAAAAAAAGATTGTAAACAAATAAACGATCGAAATATTTTCAAGTGGGATATCAAATAAAATTTCACCAAATAAAATTTTCACCAACATAATTGAGCATTAACTTCATTTACAGGGAAGTTCTAAAAGATGTATTGTATAACATTTTGAACATTTTCTAATAGAATATGTAGACAACCCATCTCTATATGTATAACACAACTTCTCAACAACCAAGATTTTTGGGATGAATGTGTCTTTGGCCTTGTTTTTTTTGTGCGATATCAATCACAATAGAGGATATAACCAACCAACCTCCTCTAACTGTTATATCGGGGCTACTTTTGGTACCGATTCTCCTCATAATCTTTACTTTAAGAAAGTTTTATCACAATCGAGGTTGTTATGCTGGAGGCTTTTCATATTGGTGAACATTTGAATGAGGAAGTTATCCAAATGAAATATTATATCTAAAATAACCTTTACGACATTTTATTTTTAGTGAATATTTGCAGATGAAAGATAACGTAGTATTTGTGATGTTGGTTATTGTTACCATGTTCTTATAACGACTTTATTTTTAGTAAAATAACCTTATTAATTATTAACTCCAAATTCACATAAAATATTATATTTTATTCTAAACGTGCCCAATAGTTGCACGTGGTTGAGTAAAATGGAAAACATGATTGTAAACAAATAAACGACTGAAATATTTTCAAGTGGGATATCAAATAAAATTTCACCAAATAAAATTTTCACCAACATGACTGAGCATCAACTTCATTTACAGGGAAGTTCTCAAAGATGTATTGTATAACATTTTGAGAATTTTCTAATAGAATATGTAGACATCCAATCCCTATATGTACAACACAACTTCTCAACCAAGATTTTTGGGATGAATATGTCTTTGACCTTGTTTTTTTTTTGTGCGATATCAATCACAATAGAGGATACAACCAACAAAACTCCTCTAATTGTTATATCGGGGCTACTTTTGGTACCGATTCTCCTCATAATCTTTACTTTAAGAAAGTTTGATCACAATCGAGGTTGTTATGCTGGAGGCTTTTCATATTGGTGAACATTTGAATGAGGAAGTTATCCAAATGAAATATTATATCTAAAATAACCTTTACGACATTTTATTTTTAGTGAATATTTGCAGATGAAAGATAACGTAGTATTTGTGATGTTGGTTATTGTTACCATGTTCTTATAACGACTTTATTTTTAGTGAAATAACCTTATTAATTATTAACTCCAAATTCACATAAAATAATATATTTTATTCTGAACGTGCCCAATAGTTGCACGTGGTTGAGTAAAACGTAAAACATGATTGTAAACAAATAAACGATCGAAATATTTTCAAGTGGGATATCAAATAAAATTTCACCAAATAAAATTTTCACCAACACGATTGAGCATTAACTTCATTTACAGGGAAGTTCTAAAAGATATATTGTATAACATTTTGAACAATTTTCTAATGGAATATGTAGACAACCCATCTCTATATGTATAACACAACTTCTCAACAACCAAGATTTTTGGGATAAATGTGTCTTTGGCCTTGTTTTTTTTGTGCGATATCAATCACAACAGAGGATATAACCAACCAACATCCTCTAACTGTTATATCAGGGCTACTTTTGGTATCGATTCTCCTCATAATCTTTACTTTAAGAAAGTTTTATCACAATCGAGGTTGTTATGCTAGAGGCTTTTCATATTGGTGAACATTTGAATGAGGAAGTTATCCAAATGAAATATTATATCTAACATAACCCTTACGACATTTTATTTTTAGTGAATTTTTGCAGATGAAAGATAACGTAGTATTTGTGATGTTGGTTATTGTTACCATGTTCTTATAACGACTTTATTTTTAGTGAAATAACCTTATTAATTATTAACTCCAAATTCACATAAAATATTATATTTTATTCTAAACGTGCCCAATAGTTGCACGTGGTTGTGTAAAACGGAAAACATGATTGTAAACAAATAAACGACTAAAATATTTTCAAGTGGGATATCAAATAAAATTTCACCAAATAAAATTTTCACCAACATGACTGAGCATCAATTTCATTTACAGGGAAGTTCTCAAAGATGTATTGTATAACATTTTGAAACTTTTCTAATAGAATATGTAGACATCCAATCCCTATATGTACAACACAACTTCTCAACCAAGAGTTTTGGGATGAATATGTCTTTGGCCTTGTTTTTTTTGTGCGATATCAATCACAATAGAGGATAGAACCAACCAACTTCCTCTAATTGTTATATCGGGGATACTTTTGGTACCGATTCTCCTCATAATCTTTACTTTAAGAAAGTTTGATCACAATCGAGGTTGTTATGCTTGAGGCTTTTCATGTTGGTGAACATTTGAATGAGGAAGTTATCCAAATGAAATATTATATCTAAAATAACCTTTACGACATTTTATATTTAGTGAATATTTGCAGATGAAATATAACGTAGTATTTGTGATGTTGGTTATTGTTACCATGTTCTTATAACGGGTTTATTTTTAGTGAAATAACCCTATTAATTATTTACTCCAAATTCACATAAAATATTTTATTTTATTCTAAACGTGCCCAATAGTTGCACGTGGTTGAGTAAAACGGAAAACATGATTGTAAACAAATAAACTAATGAAATATTTTCAAGTGGGATATCAAATAAAATTTCACAAATAAAATTTTCACCGACATGACTGAGCATCAACTTCATTTACAGGGAAGTTCTCAAAGATGTATTGTATAACATTTTGAATATTTTCTAATAGAATATGTAGACATCCCATCTCTATATGTACAACACAACTTCTCAACAACCTAGATTTTTGGGATGAATGTGTCTTTGGCCTTGTTTTTATTTGTGCGATATCAATCACAATAGAGGATACAACCAACCAACCTCCTCTAATTGTTATATCGGGGCTACTTTTGGTACCGATTCTCCTCAGAATCTTTACTTTACGAAAGTTTGATCACAATCGAGGTTGTTATGCTAGAGGCTTTTCATATTGGTGAACATTTGAATGAGGAAGTTATCCAAATGAAATTTCATAACTAAAATAACCTTTACGACATTTTATTTTTAGTGAATATTTGCAGATGAAAGATAACGTAGTATTTGTGATGTTGGTTATTGTTACCATATTCTTATAACGAGTTTATTTTTAGTGAAATAACCTTATTACTTATTAACTCCAAATTCACATAAAATATTATATTTTATTCTAAACGTGCCCAATAGTTGAACGTGGTTGAGTAAAACGTAAAACAAGATTGTAAACAAATAAACGATCGAAATATTTTCAAGTGGGATATCAAATAAAATTTCACCAAATAAAATTTTCACCAACATGATTGAGCATTAACTTCATTTACAGGGAAGTTCTAAAAGATGTATTGTATAACATTTTGAACATTTTCTAATAGAATATGTAGACAACCCATCTCTATATGTATAAAACAACTTCTCAACAACCAAGATTTTTTGGGATGAATGTGTCTTTGGCCTTGTTTTTTTTGTGCGATATCAATCACAATAGAGGATATAACCAACCAACCTCCTCTAACTGTTATATCGGGGCTACTTTTGGTACCGATTCTCCTCATAATCTTTACTTTAAGAAAGTTTTATCACAATCGAGGTTGTTATGCTGGAGGCTTTTCATATTGGTGAACATTTGAATGAGGAAGTTATCCAAATGAAATATTATATCTAAAATAACCTTTACGACATTTTATTTTTAGTGAATATTTGCAGATGAAAGATAACGTAGTATTTGTGATGTTGGTTATTGTTACCATGTTCTTATAACGACTTTATTTTTAGTAAAATAACCTTATTAATTATTAACTCCAAATTCACATAAAATATTATATTTTATTCTAAACGTGCCCAATAGTTGCACGTGGTTGAGTAAAATGGAAAACATGATTGTAAACAAATAAACGACTGAAATATTTTCAAGTGGGATATCAAATAAAATTTCACCAAATAAAATTTTCACCAACATGACTGAGCATCAACTTCATTTACAGGGAAGTTCTCAAAGATGTATTGTATAACATTTTGAGAATTTTCTAATAGAATATGTAGACATCCAATCCCTATATGTACAACACAACTTCTCAACCAAGATTTTTGGATGAATATGTCTTTGACCTTGTTTTTTTTTTGTGCGATATCAATCACAATAGAGGATACAACCAACAAACCTCCTCTAATTGTTATATCGGGGCTACTTTTGGTACCGATTCTCCTCATAATCTTTACTTTAAGAAAGTTTGATCACAATCGAGGTTGTTATGCTGGAGGCTTTTCATATTGGTGAACATTTGAATGAGGAAGTTATCCAAATGAAATATTATATCTAAAATAACCTTTACGACATTTTATTTTTAGTGAATATTTGCAGATGAAAGATAACGTAGTATTTGTGATGTTGGTTATTGTTACCATGTTCTTATAACGACTTTATTTTTAGTGAAATAACCTTATTAATTATTAACTCCAAATTCACATAAAATAATATATTTTATTCTGAACGTGCCCAATAGTTGCACGTGGTTGAGTAAAACGTAAAACATGATTGTAAACAAATAAACGATCGAAATATTTTCAAGTGGGATATCAAATAAAATTTCACCAAATAAAATTTTCACCAACACGATTGAGCATTAACTTCATTTACAGGGAAGTTCTAAAAGATATATTGTATAACATTTTGAACAATTTTCTAATGGAATATGTAGACAACCCATCTCTATATGTATAACACAACTTCTCAACAACCAAGATTTTTGGGATAAATGTGTCTTTTGGCCTTGTTTTTTTTGTGCGATATCAATCACAACAGAGGATATAACCAACCAACATCCTCTAACTGTTATATCAGGGCTACTTTTGGTATCGATTCTCCTCATAATCTTTACTTTAAGAAAGTTTTATCACAATCGAGGTTGTTATGCTAGAGG
Source organism: Rubia yunnanensis (assembly GCA_037428765.1). Taxonomy (NCBI): domain Eukaryota; kingdom Viridiplantae; phylum Streptophyta; class Magnoliopsida; order Gentianales; family Rubiaceae; genus Rubia; species Rubia yunnanensis. The sequence goes on along the minus strand of CM075063.1, from coordinate 55,539,706 downwards.
CTTTTCATATTGGTGAACATTTGAATGAGGAAGTTATCCAAATGAAATATTATATCTAACATAACCCTTACGACATTTTATTTTTAGTGAATTTTTGCAGATGAAAGATAACGTAGTATTTGTGATGTTGGTTATTGTTACCATGTTCTTATAACGACTTTATTTTTAGTGAAATAACCTTATTAATTATTAACTCCAAATTCACATAAAATATTATATTTTATTCTAAACGTGCCCAATAGTTGCACGTGGTTGTGTAAAACGGAAAACATGATTGTAAACAAATAAACGACTAAAATATTTTCAAGTGGGATATCAAATAAAATTTCACCAAATAAAATTTTCACCAACATGACTGAGCATCAATTTCATTTACAGGGAAGTTCTCAAAGATGTATTGTATAACATTTTGAAACTTTTCTAATAGAATATGTAGACATCCAATCCCTATATGTACAACACAACTTCTCAACCAAGAGTTTTGGGATGAATATGTCTTTGGCCTTGTTTTTTTTGTGCGATATCAATCACAATAGAGGATAGAACCAACCAACTTCCTCTAATTGTTATATCGGGGATACTTTTGGTACCGATTCTCCTCATAATCTTTACTTTAAGAAAGTTTGATCACAATCGAGGTTGTTATGCTTGAGGCTTTTCATGTTGGTGAACATTTGAATGAGGAAGTTATCCAAATGAAATATTATATCTAAAATAACCTTTACGACATTTTATATTTAGTGAATATTTGCAGATGAAATATAACGTAGTATTTGTGATGTTGGTTATTGTTACCATGTTCTTATAACGGGTTTATTTTTAGTGAAATAACCCTATTAATTATTTACTCCAAATTCACATAAAATATTTTATTTTATTCTAAACGTGCCCAATAGTTGCACGTGGTTGAGTAAAACGGAAAACATGATTGTAAACAAATAAACTAATGAAATATTTTCAAGTGGGATATCAAATAAAATTTCACAAATAAAATTTTCACCGACATGACTGAGCATCAACTTCATTTACAGGGAAGTTCTCAAAGATGTATTGTATAACATTTTGAAAATTTTCTAATAGAATATGTAGACATCCCATCTCTATATGTACAACACAACTTCTCAACAACCTAGATTTTTGGGATGAATGTGTCTTTGGCCTTGTTTTTATTTGTGCGATATCAATCACAATAGAGGATACAACCAACCAACCTCCTCTAATTGTTATATCGGGGCTACTTTTGGTACCGATTCTCCTCAGAATCTTTACTTTACGAAAGTTTGATCACAATCGAGGTTGTTATGCTAGAGGCTTTTCATATTGGTGAACATTTGAATGAGGAAGTTATCCAAATGAAATTTCATAACTAAAATAACCTTTACGACATTTTATTTTTAGTGAATATTTGCAGATGAAAGATAACGTAGTATTTGTGATGTTGGTTATTGTTACCATGTTCTTATAACGAGTTTATTTTTAGTGAAATAACCTTATTACTTATTAACTCCAAATTCACATAAAATATTATATTTTATTCTAAACGTGCCCAATAGTTGGACGTGGTTGAGTAAAACGTAAAACAAGATTGTAAACAAATAAACGATCGAAATATTTTCAAGTGGGATATCAAATAAAATTTCACCAAATAAAATTTTCACCAACATGATTGAGCATTAACTTCATTTACAGGGAAGTTCTAAAAGATGTATTGTATAACATTTTGAACATTTTCTAATAGAATATGTAGACAACCCATCTCTATATGTATAACACAACTTCTCAACAACCAAGATTTTTGGGATGAATGTGTCTTTGGCCTTGTTTTTTTTGTGCGATATCAATCACAATAGAGGATATAACCAACCAACCTCCTCTAACTATTATATCGGGGCTACTTTTGGTACCGATTCTCCTCATAATCTTTACTTTAAGAAAGTTTTATCACAATCGAGGTTGTTATGCTGGAGGCTTTTCATATTGGTGAACATTTGAATGAGGAAGTTATCCAAATGAAATATTATATCTAAAATAACCTTTACGACATTTTATTTTTAGTGAATATTTGCAGATGAAAGATAACGTAGTATTTGTGATGTTGGTTATTGTTACCATGTTCTTATAACGACTTTATTTTTAGTAAAATAACCTTATTAATTATTAACTCCAAATTCACATAAAATATTATATTTTATTCTAAACGTGCCCAATAGTTGCACGTGGTTGAGTAAAATGGAAAACATGATTGTAAACAAATAAACGACTGAAATATTTTCAAGTGGGATATCAAATAAAATTTCACCAAATAAAATTTTCACCAACATGACTGAGCATCAACTTCATTTACAGGGAAGTTCTCAAAGATGTATTGTATAACATTTTGAGAATTTTC